>JAOUQT010045839.1:0-10958 GCA_025769995.1 Xyliphius kryptos
ATCAATTTGCGATGGTTTGGTGCACATGTGTGCTTGTGGGATAGGGATAAACTGAATAAGGATCCTTCTCTTTTATCATCTGTTGCAGCTGGATGCTGGATGACCCAGCACCTTGCTCTAAAAACTGACTTACCAAAACTGCAACATTTTGTCATTTTGCACTGACAAATTAATGAAAACGAATAAAAAATGTATAAAGAAATACAAAAACTGTACAAAATACATTCTGTAAGGCATTAATCACAGTAATATAAATGTTTCAAACAATATATCAAAATGTGTGTGTATTTTACCTCACAGATGTCCTTTAGATGTTTGATGTAGTGTCTCTCTGTACTCATAATCTCGTTAATAACATTGGCTCTCATCTGGTCTCGGTTCTGTACAGTCTGACTCAAACATACACAGTCACTGCTCGGGTTCGGACTTGCCTCGGCGTGGCCATTCTGTACCTCGCTACTGCCCTCTGGTGGATCCACCAATGACGTTTCCTCTTGATTCGCCCATAGCTTCAATACACATTCACACAAAGTCATGAGTCAAAGTATCTAAATAATAAACTAAAACCAAAAGTCTAGAGAAACATACACTTATACACACACACACTCTGTAATATGATATTGTAATTATGGGGACTTAATGTTGAAACAGTAACCTCACGATCTACAAATTCTAGTCAGTTTTAAGTTTATTGTTCAACGCGACAATAGTGTGTCTGATAATAGTGTAATACAGACAACCACAGAAAAACAAATCAATAAATTATAACTGATATTAGTTATTCTAAAAAATGTATTATCAATTGAAGGGAGGGCACAATGGTGCAGTAGGTAGCGCTTTTGCCTCACAGCAAGAAGGACAAGAGGTTCAATCTAGGAGGGACAATCCGAGAAATTTTTCTGTGAAGTTTCCATGTTCTCTCAATGTTCAGGTCGGATTTCTCCGGGTGTTCCTGTTTCCTCCCACATTCAAAAGACATAAAAATTAGGTTCATTGTTTTCTGTGGAAACCAGCTGGCAGACGACCTATGTAATTTAAGTGGAAGATAATAAATGGATGGATGGTAGTAGTATTATCAGTTCAAATTATATTAAAACTAGTTATGTATTATTTTAATGACTGTAAAGAATAAATAATTTTCAATGCATAATTGCAGACACACACACTGTATGATGTATGTCATGCCATAAGGCATCTTCCATTTTATAATACATAATTATTTTAAAATTTTAAATTATGTCCAATTTTGGACATAAAGTTGACCAAAAATACAGTACATAAAAGATAAATAAAATACTGTATAGTTTATTTTAAATTCAATTGCATTTATGCAGCAATTTTTACACTAGGTATGTTTACATGCAGTCTAATAAACCGATAGTAATCCGACTTATAGCTCGATTGGAATAGAAAACGTCAATGTGTACACCTAAATCGGAATAGTGTAGTCTGATTGGGGACATTCTGATTGCATTTTCTATCCGATTGAACGAGGTAGCTAATGTTTTAAATAAGCCGATAAATAAAAAAAATAAAGGCCATGTAAACAGCTTTATCCGATTATATTCCCAAACAGTTCGTTTATCTTCATTATGCATGTGCATGCGTCATACAGAAAATTTGTATCTGTAAATTCCGTCAGAACACCTTCCCCACCAGTCTTTCATCCAGATGTTTCTGGTCATCAACATTGGCAACCATTTTATGTGCCTCGAGATGCTGCAGAACCTGACATGTGTTCTCACTCCTTTGTTTATATGTGCATTTTAAGCACATTTTCCTGAAATAATTTAAATTTAATGAAAGAACTTACAGCTAAAGACAACTGAAGACTCTCGTAAGTTTTTGCACCCCGCCAAGCTCATGTCATGATAACCTGTACAGTAAATGTTACTTTTGGATCAGATTACTTGAAGTGTGCATGTAAATGAAGGTTTTAATCCGATTGTTGAGTAGAGTGTACATATAATTGAAATATATCAAACAGAAGAAAATCTTTGTATGTAAACATACTATTGGAACATTGTAGCAAATCATCCTTACAGAAATGATACACAAAATACAATCATGAATCTTTTATAATCATATAATCCCTAATCCTTAATCCCTAATGACTAAGACAGACGATGACTTTGGCAAGGAAAATCTCCTTAAGATGATACCAGGAAAAAAACTAGAGAGAACTAAACTCAGAAAGGAATCCCATTCTCATTTGGATAAATGTATAAGAGGGTTTCAGCCTGAATGTAAAATTTCACCTAAATATATAAATTTCAGCTAAATATAAAAATTACATTTTCAAACACAGAAACATCTGAAATTATTAGAACAAATACAGTTGAGCATATAGTTCATTTAACGTTTAACATACAGAAAAATAAAATTCAGAATTTTCACTATTTTCTGAGATGATAATAAATATTTTATTATTGCTATTAAAATTAAAAATATGAATTTCAATTTAGCACAAATCAATAGTGTATGCTAAAAAAATCAGTATAATACATTTTGTCCAGTATTCAAGGTGTGTGTAAGTCTCTGTAAGGTGTGTGCAATTCTCTGTAAAAACACATTGGCTTTTAGTGTGCTAGTGTGTGTTTATTTCCCATGTTATAACAAAAAAAAACACAATAATGAGAACAATAATGAGAACATTAAGTGTGTCTAAGTGACTTTACTGAAAAAAAACACTAGTTAATAACACACACAAACACACACTTTAACGCCAATAGTGTAACGGGCCGCCGGAGCTTAGGAGGCGCTACCTGGACAGCAGACAGTGCCATAAAATGGCACTAAAAATTACATTTCACTAGCAACATAGCACTCAACAGAAGAATACAAGGTCATTTTCCTATTTAAACCAGCTATTGACTAGCACTCTAGGTCACAAATTTGTCGTTAATTTGTTTGTATATGTTTAGCGTCAAAGGTAACAGTTAGGCAGGTAAAGGTTCTTATCCAGTAGCCCTAGGCAGGTAAATATTCAGGATCTGGTGTGATTTCCCCTCTCCCTTCCTTTTTACAACCTGTTCTCGTCATTCACTGGCATATTTGTTTACATTCCGGAGTTGGCTTTTCAGAAGTCCGACTCACAGTCAGACATGTATTTGTCTGCTTATTAGTTTCACAATTAAAGACCCAAAGCATAACTTTTTTATTTTGTGGAGTTGTTGTATCTCTCGTTATCTTTCCTGCTTTCAACCAGCTGACATGTAATAACGGAGGCTCAACGGGTTAAGACACTTGTTGCTCATTCTCTTGACGGCAGCCATTTTGAAATGTGTCTTAGGTGGGTTTGCTTATTTGCTTGATGGGGTGGTTTTCCTTATTTTTATCCTTTTCTCATCATTGTTCTTTCATATTTGCACATGTTTAATAAATGTGCCTCTGCATTATGCGGTTATTATTTTGCTTTTGTTATCTCTTTGATAGCTGAGATGTTTATGGTTTCACATGTGAGCTCTGATATTTGTAGCTTCATTACTTGCGCAACCACATCAGAATGCTACTTTGGGGAAAAAAGACTGAAGGGTCTTCTTTCTCTCCAATATTCAAGCAGCAACCTTCTTTGTTCCCCACTGAGCATTCTAAGGAGGCTATTCTGATCTCCTGCCTGACTTGGAGTTCACTTGTCTGGACAACAGTGCTGTTGGAGCAAAAATGTTCCACATGTGTCTTTGCTCAGCCCAAAGGGGTGAAGCGTTAGCCACCAGGATAGTGTGCCCAAGAACCACTACAACCTTTTGGCATCTGTAGACTCAGGGTCAGCTAAGTCTTTTGTGGACACTGGTCTGGCTAATAGGCTAGTGCTAGCAGTTGAGCGACTTAGGCACACAATACCAGTAGCTGCTATCAAAAGGAAGTTTATAGGTAGTGGCCCTATAAGCCATTGTACATGCCCTCTTACCCTCCAGATAGGGACATATCATGAGACTACTTCATTGCTCCTAACCAGGTCCCCTTATCTCTGAACTTATTCTGGGTTAACCCTGGTTAAAGCAACATCGTCCTTTAATCAATTGGTCCACGGGATGTACTCAGGAAGATATCCAGAAAGCCAAAGACCAGAGGCTACCATTCTAATGCCAAAAAAAGATAGTCAGTGAGGCTGTGATCGGAGCCATGCTCCACAAAAGCTAGCACTGGGACTGCAATTGCACCCAGCTTTCAAAGCCAAAAGCTTATCAAAAGGAGCACCAAAGCACTGAGTACCCAGTGCTCAGTGGAGATCAAGCCCTTACAATAAAGTCGGGGACCTCAGGGGCTGTCAGAGGGGTGGGAATCTGTAAAAGGTCAGAAACCCCCACCAAACACCAGGATGGAAACTAAATGGGAACAATTGTGCCTCCCCATCTAAACTGGCTAGTGACCGGCACTGTCTTTCATACCATTAAGTTTTTTGGGTCTGGTTAGGGTCACAGGTATGCTGAACCCAATAGCAGTAAAGTGTGTAGCGTCTCTGACCCGAGGTTATCTAAGGCAGGTAAATATTCATGGCCTCTTCCTCCATTTCTACTTCCTGCTAATTCTAGGTTTTGGGTTAAAGAGCTCCTTTATCTTTTTATAATTACTATATTCTCTTCATTTATTCTTTTTCTTTCCCAAATGCTCAGTATCCAGCTAATGCAATTGGATCCAAAAACCCTGTCCATAACTGTAACAATGTCTTGTGCATAATCAGCAATATTTCTTGCTACTTCTATACAAGAAATAACCACATAAATCTTCTTGATGTGTGTAGTAGTTCAAACACATACGCACAAATACATCCTTGCACAAACACATACACACACACACATTGCTGCAATCTGAAGGAATTTTGCTGATCTGAAACCTGGTCACACAATGTGTGTGTGTTATATCTGTATAATGATTCTGTGAAACCTTCTGTATGCTGATGATGCAAAACGCATCTTAAAATATGAAACCTTTCCTTACTTGTGTTTTCCCTCTTTCTCTTTTTTCTCCTTTCTTTCTTAACCTTATTTCTCTTGTTCACCTCTTTAAATATTACTCTCATTTATTTTAATATAACTTAGTCTTTCTCTCCTTTTCCGCAACGCTTCTCATTTTCCACATCCTTCAGATTATCTCCATCATTCTTCTTTACTTTGAACATTCCTTTAAGTTTATACCTCCATTTTCAATCAGTCTTCTGCATTTAGCTTATCCCTTATCCTTTTTGTTCTTTCTTACTTTCTTCTTTATCTCTGTCTCTCTCTGTCTCTCTCTCTCCCCCCTCTTTCATTTATCTATCACCAGCAGTACAAAATCCCTGGTATTTTTTCACTATTATTTCACCTTCGTCATCTAATGCAGACTGACAGCTCATTCAGAGCGGGATGACTCACCTTACACACACACACACATAAAATACTGACGTCACATCATTACTTGTTATAAACACTTACACACACACACAAAAACAAGAAGCATTATAACACACACATTGATTATTGTGTGATAATTAATTTAATGTAAACAGGTTCATCAATAATTTGTGTTTTATAAGGTTCTAAAATCTACTAAATTCATGAAGATTTAAATAATTCAATACACAGGGTTATAACTGGTTCATTTTCCTGACAGAGATGAGACATGGTAATGCATGGCCAACAGTGTATAGCTATGTATAGATGGGTTTCCTCTCACACTGGGTTTGACTGCTCAGAAATCTCTACAGTCAACAGTGTAGCAGTAAGAACAGCTGATCCTGCATAGGCTGTGGTTCAGGGTCAGAAAGTAGTTAATCAAGTATGTAACGTCTCAGCATGTCTGTTCAACAATCTAGGAGAACAAGTGATTAGGAAATTACTACAAGGATTTATGATAAGATTTAGGATTGGTCGAAAAACCATTAACAATCTCAGGTATGCTAACAACATCTGCATTTTGGCCACATTATAAGAAGAACTAAAGTAGCTGATGTCTCGTAAAGAGAAAGCTGCAAAAGAATATAACATGCTGATCGATGCAGCTAAAATAAAGTAATGATCAACACTGAAGACATAGGGAAGATCATGGTGGAAATTTGAAGCAAATGGTCTCTTTCACATATTTGGGATGTAATCAAATGCTGTGGATTAAGCCAGTGAAGCAAAGTAAAGAATGGCAATGGGCATGGTTGTGATAGACAAACTGACAAAAGTATAGACAAACAAATGAATCTGAATCATCACCAAGCCGAAACTGATAAAAGCCTTGGTTTGGCCAGTAGCCACATATGGATGTTAAGCTTTGACAATGAAGACTAAGGAGTTACTGAACCACATGTGATGTGTCTCCTATATGAGAGCACTGAAGGAAAGGTAATGACAGAACTTGTATAGGAAGTCAGAAGATGTGGAAGAATGAGAAATCCTGTATGGGCAATATCACAATGTGTGGACTGGGGCTAGCCTTCTACAAGCAGACAGAGGTTACTCATACAAGTTATATTGCAAGTCTGTATAATAATATATGTAATTCCAAATATTACTTTTGCAAAAAATATTTTAATTCAGTAAGGAAAGCAATATACAGTTGTTTACAGAACAGAAGATTAAATAAAATAAAATATAAATAATAAAGGATTTTTGTTGAAGAAACAAATAAAGCATATTGTTCTGCCCTCACAGACATGTATATGAATATGAAGTTAGACAGACAAGACTTCTCCAACACTAGGCCATCTCTTTATGCACCATTTACTGAGAAACTGCTCTTTTATATAATCTTTGTGACTGAAAATATAAAAAAAGATAGAATAACGTTAAACATACTGATTATTAGTAATTCTATTATACATGCAAGGTATTTATACGTATCACTACTCACAAAGAAGAATAAACTTCCCGATTGACTAGAGCATCTGAGTCTTGGTTCCTTACAATGGCTACTAACTAAATTCTAGAACACCGCTATTTACTGTACATGTTGAAAACTGAATCTATAAACTCCTGATTATATCACAATACACTCTGAAATGATCTAAACACACATACATTTCTATGAAATAACACAATAATTGCTCCTTCAAGGGCCAACACATACTGTATATGACAGTCAAAGACCCCAGCAGAACTGTTTGAATTATCGAAGACATTCAGTAAACCTTATCAGGTACAGTACAGCTCAAGTCTTTGACACATGTAGACATGCTGTAAAGCAAAGGCACCTTCAAAGGTAATCAATATATTTTTACAAAAAGAAAACTCTATATAGTGCAGTAAACAATAATAAACTTAAGGAAGTACATATTTGGTGTGACATCATTATACACAGTTCTTCTGGAGACTTATATTTTCACAACTTCTTTTTATAACCCATCAGCCCTTTTTATTCTCTCATTTTAAAAGAGATCTGTTATGTTTCATGTCACTAGACTAAATATACTCTATTCCAGTATGAAGTTCTGGAACTGCTGAAAAGCGAAATGTGTGTTCTACCACAGAGGAAGAACAGATCACTTTATGTTTTCTAAATTTAACAACATATAACCACAGGACAGAGCAACACAGGAATGCTGTGTTTATCTTTCAAAACATGGAAGAATTCCACCTCACTCTGTTCTCTGCATCTTCAGCTTTCACACCAACTACCTGCATGTCTACATTGACCACATCTATATATCTCCGCTTTGGTCTTCCTCTATGCCTCCTGAATTGGCAGCTCCATTTCTAACATCCTCCTACCAATATATCCACTGTCCCTTCTCTGCACATGTCCAAATCATCTAAATCGGCCCTCTCTAACTTTGTCTCCCAATTTTCCAACCTGTGCTGTTCATCTGATGTTCTCATTCCTAATCCTGTCCATCCTGGTTACTCATAATGAGAACCTCAACATCTCTAGATGCTGAACAGCCTAATAACTACACAAACCGGGATCCAAGATATCTGGGATCGCCAAGATAGATCCCTGGTAAGGAAACCTAATGTTCATCAGGACCAAGAAATTCCTAAACATAGCGTATTCCTCGATCCCCTCGACAGGGTAGAAATAACATCAAAAAAACAAATATTTACATTAATTTATTATTAAAATATAATTAGATTTATAAAAATGTCACATCAATTGAGATATTGACATAATTATAACTGGATTTAACATTACTGTCACAGGGGCTTAAAGACTGCATTTATCCCCATGGATGCACAGTTTCTGCAGGAACTGCACTTTCTAGTTTATTTTAATTATTTAATACAAAGAGTGAAATGCATAATTTATATAGATTTATTAAAAGATATTAATCTATTTCAGGTGTTTATTTTTGTTACTTTTGATGATTATGACTTACAGCCAATGAAAACCTAAAATATCTCAGAAAATTTGAATATGTAACTCAAAACACCTGCAAAGGCTTCTTACGCATTTAAAATGGTCCCTTATTCTGGTTCAGGCTACACAATCATGGGGAAGACATTGGCAGTCATTTACACACTCTACAAGGAGGGTATGCCAAAGAAGGTCATTAATAAAGAAGCTGTCTGTTCACAGAGTGCTGTATTTAAGCATATTAATGGAAAAGAGTGGAAAGAAAAAAGTGTGGTAGAAAAAGGTGCACAAAGCAACTGGGATAACCACAGCCTTGAAAGTATTATCAAGAAAAGAAAAGGCCATTAAAAGATTTGTGGGAAATTCACAAGGTGTGGACTGCTGCTGAAGTCAGTGCTACAAGAGCCACTACACACAGATGTATCCAGGACATGGGCTACAACAGTCCCATTCCTTGTATCAAGCCACTCTCTACCAAGAAACAACGACAGAAGCGTCTTACCTGGGCCATTCATAAAAAGAACTGGACCATTGCTCAGTGGCCCAATGTGTTGTTTTCAGATGTAAGTAAATTTTTCATTTCATTTGGATATCAAAATCCCAGAGTCTGGAAGAAGAGTGGAGATGCACACAATCCAAGCTGCTTGAGGTCTAGTGTGAAGTTTCCACTATCAGTGATGTTTTGAGGAGCCATGTCATCTACTGGTGTAGGTCCATTGTGTTAATCAAGACCAAAGTCAGCGCAGCACTCTACCAGTAAATTTTAAAGCACTTTATGCTTCTGTCTCTCGACAAGCTTTTTGGAAATTGTCCAAACTGCTAAAAGTACCAATACCTGGTTTAATAACAACAGTATTACTGTACTTGATTGGCCAGCAAACACGCCAGACCTAAACCTCATAGAGAACCTATGGGGTATTGTCAAGAGGAAGATGAGAGGCACCAGACCCAACAATGCAGACGAGCTGAGGGCTGCTATTATAGCAACCTTGGCTTCTATAACACCTCAGCAGTGCCACAGCCTGATCGCCTCCATGCAGCACCAAATAGATGCAGCAATTCATGCAAAAGGAGCCCAGATCAAGTATTGAGTGCATGTAATGTACATACTTTTCAGTATGCCAAAATATCTGCATGAAAAATTGGTTTTTCAGTTGCTCTTATATAATATTTAAATTTTCTGAGATAATGATTTTGGGTTTTCATTAGCTGTAAGTTATAATCATCAACATTGACAGAAATAAACAATTAAAACAGATCACTGTTTGTAATGAATCTATATGATGTATGCATTTTTGCTGTTTGTATTAAATTACTGAATTAAATAAAGTTTTTGATGATATTCTAATTTATTGAGATGCACCTGTATATATTTGATTTAAATTATTCTTTTTTATATTTTTGCTTTATTTTAATGGTTGGTGATGGTGAGACCAAGTTAATTGGGTCAAGTCGATCTGTTCTGCATTTCCAGCTTCTAGTTGCATTTTTCACAAAGTATGGCGCTGAATATGAATGTTCATGTGCGGTATGTGGACTAGCTTTCTGATCTGAGGAAAGTATACCACTCTATTTGTTGACGTGATTTTTGTGAGGTATTACTTTTTGCTGATTTGTTTTGATTCCTTGTGGCCATGCTTAGCCCCAATTAGCGTATCCCCACTTAAAAGAAGATTAATTAAAGAGAAAAAACTAGCACCATGGTATAATGATTTCACATGGACCCTAAAACAGACCACCAGATAACTAGAAGCTAAATGGCGTCAGACAAACCTTTTTGTGGATCAATCAGGATGGAAGGAGAGTCGTAGAAAACTATAGGAAAGCTCTTAGTGCTGCTAGAGCAAAATATTTCTCCTCGCTAAAACAAGAAAACAAAAATAATTCTTGCTTTTTATTTAATACCATAGCAAATCTAACTAGTAAGACAACCACTGCAGAAGTTTTTCCACAATCAGGTTGTGTTGCGACAACTTTATAAATTTTTTTAGACCAATATCTAACCTCCCCTTCCTCTCCAAAATCCTATAAATGGTTGTAGCGCAGCAG
The DNA here is from genome assembly GCA_025769995.1 of Xyliphius kryptos. NCBI lineage: Eukaryota > Metazoa > Chordata > Actinopteri > Siluriformes > Aspredinidae > Xyliphius > Xyliphius kryptos. The sequence continues at coordinate 10,309 of JAOUQT010045839.1, forward strand.
TTATGTTCATACCTGAATAAAAATAATATTTTTGAAAGTTGTCAGTCAGGATTTAGGCCCCATCATAGCACAGAGACAGCACTGGTTAAAGTTGTACTCAGGTTTGTTGACAGTGAAGTGGCTGGCTGCTTTATGTCGTAGGGCTCCCTCATGTCTGTATCACCTTCTCATTCTACCCTGTATTTATGATGCCATAGCGCTAGTTTGCCCGAGTTTCTGTTTACTCTCTGCACAAATTGTGTTTGAATTGTCCATTAGATAGTTGATAGTGTCTAACTCTCTATTCTCTTTCCCTTTTTCTCTCTCTCCCTCTTTCTTTTCTCCCCTCTTTTGGATAAGTTACACCAAATACAGCGGAGAAACCAGGAGATGTCAGCAACCCTGTGCCCACCGGATTCCCTCAAACTGCCCATTCACTCTATTTTTATACTAAATGTAATATATTATTGTTAGTTAAGGAATTATGTATATGGTACTTGTGTTTTATATATATTATTGTTATATATTATTGTTAGTTATAGAATTATGTAAGATATGTTTTGTATGTTATATATATTATGTATATTTTGTTATATTATTATTGTTAGTTGGTCTTACAAATGTTGATTTTCCTTCCCCTCCTTTTCAGAGCATACCTCCACCTCTCAAAG
>JAOUQT010045850.1:0-10957 GCA_025769995.1 Xyliphius kryptos
TCAGCTGTTTAGACTTGAGCCAGAGGCAGAAGAGTCCACCAGAGAGCAGCAAAGCACAACCCGAGCCAGTCATCAGAACTGGGACTTCTAACTGGTAGAAGGCAGGCTCTTAAACACCTCTCATGAACTTCTTTACATGTCCATATTGTTGTAAAAACAGCGGTGAGGCGTGTTTTTTTGTGCAGCCTCTATATGCCGCGGGAATAGAGAATGCCATGGGACAGGAGCGGGACTTTTGGTATGTTCCATCAGCGAAATAGCAACAGTTTGAGGGTTAATACTGTCTGAAAATAAAGGTCGTTCCTATCCCAGCTGTTGTGCGAGTCTTGCTTTTCACATCCCACAGTTGTGTTAGTCGTCTGTAACAAACTGAACGTTACAAATAACGGCGTGAGCGAATGCTTCTTTCGAAGTTGATCAATGTTCTCTACTATTTTGATAATTTGTGATCTTTGCGTCATTTGTGCACAGGGGCGCCATTCTACACTAAATTACTGCAGCCTTAAACCACACCCCTTTTTGTCATTTTGCACACTCGGTTCATCTGCTTTAACTTAGCTTAACTTGGCTTGTTCTCCACCATCTAAATTCCTTGAATTTAGAGAAACAAATAAATTTAACCTAACGTATGCTGTATGTGTGTATTTAACAATGTTATATTAGATGGTGCTTAACCTTTAACACCCGCAGTATGAGTGCACTTGATTCGTAACACCCCTGATGGCAACGACATCTCTTGTTTGGCTTTTGTCAAATTCCAGCACACGGAGGACATGCAGGCAACACAGAAGTAACCTTTGTTCTCCCAACCTGAAATCAAACCCAGGACCCTTTCTTCAGGAGGTGGACGCCCTACCCCCAGCACCACCATGCTTGCCTCTAGGGTAGGATTAACCATGAATTGATTCAAAACAACTTTTATTTCAACACACTGTTTATTTTTGAGCTTTTGGAGTTTCGACAGTTTCACCAACACGATGCCTTAAACTCAGTTCAAACTGTAATATATAGTTTTCCAAGAACAATTTCTCAGAATGCAGACATGAGAGCATATACAGTAAAGTCTCCACATATTCACCATCATTAAAAATTGATAGACGTGAATATGCGATCCGAAATCGTCTTCTATTTTCAAACATCATCCCACGACATCCACTAACTTCTCCTCTGTATTACATTCTTTTAAGTTAAACCCACATAAAATAACCCCGAGTCAGAGATGCAGGAGTGTCTCGTAAACTCTTCCACCTCTCTAACTATATTTCTCTGTGTGTGGGAACACTGGCCACTTTTCTGAGATTTATTACGGTGCTGAATGTTTTAAACTATCTTATTCATTGTGATGATTTATTTAATAAAGACACATTAATCTTGATTAAATATATATTCAGATAAAAGACAACAAACTTCATGCTGGATTTATTTATGTTATAGATAATTTTCAAAGATTCTTATAAAAGTTCAGCATTTTGTTGAATAAGTTAAATAAGTAAAACAAAAATATTCTGCCTTACTGCAGTTAATACACTTAATCTAACTGAAGAATAACTCCTTATAAAGCGGGTAGTTCTTGTCCTTAAATCTGATTGGCTGAGCAAGTTGTCAGCCTTGACATTAATGGCAATAACACACCCCTCTAAGCGCTTCACATTCGTATCAATACATGATATACAATACATTATTTGAAATAAAAAAAACACAGATTAACAGCGAGATGATTCATGATGAGCAGGGATTTTGTGGGTGTTTAATTTTTATAAAGATTATGTTCTGTTCTGCTTGCAGGAGAACATAATACACAACTTCTGTGGGAGTGGTAGCTCAGTGGGTAGGGTGTTGGATTTTCAATCTGAGGTTGTGGGTTCAAATCTCATGTCCACTGAAGTTACCAATGTGGGTCCTTGAGCAAGACTCTTAACCCTAATTGCTCCAGGGTCCTGTATCAACCCTGTGTTCAAATCATAAATAAGTTTGGATACTTGTTAGTCGCTTTGGATAAAAGCGTCTGCTAAATAACTAAATGTAAATGTAATGTAAATGTTATTTGGCGACTAGAAGGCAGTATTTGATTGTTAGCGAAATCTCAATCCTGTTACTCAGCGATCATTGTTCACTTTCAAAAATGGACTAGATTACATCGCAGACCACATTATTAATGATTTTGCTTTCAATAAACACATTTATGAATTAAACCTTGTTTTTATTATTGTTCATTTGTAACCATTTTATAAAAGCAATAAGACACTTGAGGTTGTGTATTATTGTGAACTAGTATAAATATCCGTACTGCACTTTGGGGGACAATTTAACGACGGTGTGAAAGTTGAAAGGCAGTTTTTGAATGAGTGATGGCTTTGGAGTTTATATATTTTAAATAAACATATTATTATAGAGTGAGCTTTGGATAATTAAAAATCTAAAATAAATATAATAAATGAATATAGTGTGAGTTGTGACAATGGGATATTAAATTATAAATTTTGCTTTAAATAAAGACATTTGTAAATCAAACCTTGTTTTTTTATAATAGTGTGTTTGTAACTGTTTTATAAAAGCAATAAGACACTCCAGGTTGTGTATTATTGTGAATAAATCACGAGAAAGAGGTTTAACTGTACTTTGCTACTGTGATTTATTACCATTATGCCACCTTCCTGTACTTTATTGCTTTAATAAACACGTACACACGTACACACACACACACACACACACACACACACACACACACACACACACAATATGATAAATTTATTACAACACACCTCTTACAACTTTGTGAGAACCGTTTGGGGAAAGCCTTCACAGAGCAATGGAAGCTGCCAAGGTTTGAGGTTTTACCTTAGAATGGGTTGTTATAAAAGGTACAAAGCACTTAGTGAATACATTTATATTCGAATTCACCGTCTGTGAACATAAACGTTTTCCTTTTTAAACAGGATGTAGATAAACTGTTGTTTTAGAGACTCGTGTATTGTATCACTGTCGGTGACACTTCTCTGCCGAGGCGCATGCTGGCATTCGGCTTAGTTTGTTCTCACAATAGCCACAAGATCCAGAGCTGCATTCCATTACAGCAAATTGAGGTGACACAGCTCTGTGCGAATCTCTGCGTGTCAACTCATAGTGAAAAATTATACAGCCTTCTGGGTCCATGACTGAAACACCTTTGACTCATCTGGGTCTATAACGCCACATACATCTTAAAATTCATAGAGGTCAGTGGCACCGCAATGCCCCAGAGTGAGAAGTCGCAGTAATACATTCAGAAAAACAGAAAGCGCAGTGCAAAGCACCGTCGTCCCTACTCCTCCCCTGATACCAAAGGCATAACAAGTCCGGGTTGAGATTCTGCCGCATTTCAAGTCAGTATTGTGAAAGAAAACTTTACTTCACAGGATCAGAGGAGAGTTTAGATGTGGTTTACACCATGTCTCCGTACTCCCAACTCTGCAGAATTGCTCTCTGGATTGTGTCGTGTTAAAAGTCATAATTTAAACACCAAGTTAATGTTGTACAGTTACACTACGGCTCAAAAGTTAAGGATCTTTTCGAAAGAACAACACAATGTCATGCTATTTACAAACAATATTGTCCCTTTCACAATTAATTTAAGTGTATTGAAAGTGTATGTGTATTGAAAACAAAGTGATCCAATTAGAACACGCTGCTGTACATGTAGATGAGAATAATCAGTAAAATGCACAGTGAAACTAAAAATCCTCCAACTTTATCTGCATGTTCACAGATGACGCTGTATTTCGCTGATGTTTCATATTCACTTTTTTCCCCCCGAAGCCTGACTTTGATTTACCCAATGAGATACAGAAAAAGTTTACTCAGTGAGGATCATGTTGTATTCCATTGTTGCACCTTTTACAGTTTTTCCACCTCCTCAAAACTCTACTTTGATCACGTTAAGGATTTAATTCTGACGTTATACTGTTTTTTAAATCTGTGCGGTTTATTATTCATTTATTCATTCATTCATTCATCATCTTCTGCTTAATCCTATACAAGGGTTCCCCATGCCCATCAAGTGAACGTCTCAGGTGTTGGGCAAATGTTTGCACACACTCACACACACACTTTATAAAATGCTTTATAAAACGGGTTCTGCTCCTTAAATCTGACTGGCTGAGCTTCTGGTCGAGCCGTGACATATTTATGATAAGTCACACCTCTAAACACTTCACATTTGTTTATATGCACAATATAAAATATATTGTTTTTCATAAACTGCGTACTGTATTTTGGCCACAAGAAACTGGAAATCCTTTTTTATTACAGTAACCTTTTAAAAATGCAATAAGACATTCGAGGGCATGAATTATTGCGAGTAACCAACGGGAAAGATGTGTAACTGTATTCCGCTTGCACATCGGGCCTAATATTACCTCTTTCCCGTGGTTTACTCACAGCGCTGCCCACTGTGTACTGAAGCAATAAGGCAAAAGAGGCCATGCTTCAGTACACAGTGGGCAGCGCTGTCACCCTTCCCGTGCGATACAAAATTGTCTCGTATTAAACCAATTTGGGTTGCTATTTGTTCCATATTTTCAATATTTTCAATTTCATATTTACACACCACCTCAGCTGAATTGGGGTCTTAGCGAGTAGCTACAAAGCTGAAACTTGGCTTTGTCATTCATGTCTGATAAATTCCCGTAAGACAGACACCGTAGACACAACTCACATTATATTAATTTCAGATTTGAATTGCCCCAATCCTCATCTATACCAATACTGTACATTCATTTGAAATATATACATAAATTCCAAAGCCATCACTCATTCAAAACAATTGTTATCAACACAGCGCTGCACCGGTATTTTGCTAGTATAACAGAAAGATCATTTAACATGCAGCAGCACCAACTGCAACTCTGAAGAGAACATGCAAACATCAAAAAGTAACGACCCTTGCCAAATCTGGAGAAAAATAAAATCTTTAATTGCTTCGATGCCCAGAGTCCATGCATTTCTCTGACAGGAGGTCCTTCTTTCTTGTCCTCATGTATAAACTTGCATACCGGTTGCATGGCAACCATCCTCTGTTGAAAACCATCAGTCATGTTTAAGATCTGGAGGGCATCCAGAGTACGGCAGAGTCACGATTAATCATCGAGCAAAGGTTTTGGTCTTGGGATACACGTGTAGGCTTAAGAAATGATAAAGTACCCCTGACTCACTGTTTCAAAAAAGTCTATTGCAAAGAAAAGGACGTGAGAGGAGAGAAGTCTAGCCATGCCTTTGACACTGTTCTCTAACAGCATGCTCCGTGTGTCGGACCACAGCACAGTTGGAACCTGTTTATCCAAAAGGAATTTGAGAAACTCGTCATTATTAATTATGACTGAATGCTTGATGTACCAGGGGACTTTAATATCCTATTAAACAGCATCTGGAAATTTAATGCATGAGAAAATGAAGCTGAGCTTCTCCGGAGCTTGAAACGATTGGTACTTCAGTGCAGCGGAGGCTTGAAGATGGCTATAAGTAATTGTTTTTTTTCACTGTGTTATATGTAAAATGCTATTATTGTTATTACAGTAATTGTTTCTCTGCTTCTGGATTGAGTCGGTAGCCTGAATGGGAAATGAGATTTACCTAAATAATTCATGTACGATGCAGAATGGTGTTAAGGAGAAAGACCACACAGATTTTAAAGTCGGTTTATCTTTTTACAGTCATGACTTTCCAAATTGTTGCAGTTACTCAGTTCAGTGATGTACAGTCCAGAGGACAACTATAAAATCCTAAAACCTTATACTGAACAACTTTAGAAGAACTCTAATTAAATAAGATTGTTAAAGCTAAAATACTCTTCTTTATTTTCTTGCTATTAAGAACCACCAAACTTTCCGGGGGTGTGGGACCTGTACCCATCCAGTCTGCCCATGCATTTTTAAAGCAATCAGGTGGAAGGTGTTAAAAGCATCTTGATGAAAGGACATGCAAAATTGTCACAGAATTGCAAACCTTCCAAATCCTTCCATTACCAAGCGCTCCCTAGCCAAGCAAATGAGAAAACATGCAAACTTCTTCTTACAGACTTTCACAATCCTTCCTCCTTGCATAAATTGGTGCTCCTTGAAAAAAAGATGCACATGGGAGAACATGCAAACTTTTCAAGAAAATGCTTGACAACTTGTCAATCAAAGCCACACTAATGGGAGAACATGCAAACTCCTTACAGAAATGATTTTCTTGTTTATCTTTCTATAAATCAGTTCTTCCTAAAAACACGATGTTGCATGGGAGAACATACAAAGTTTTCACGGAAAAGCCTAACAACTTCTCAATCAAATGGACCTCAATAAGGAAATCCACACTAAATAGAGAACATGCAAACTCTTCACAGATATTATTTGAAACAGCCTTTCATAAACCGGTGCTTCCTGAGAAAAACTATGCACATGGGAGAACATGTAAACTCATTACAGTAATTACTTTTAAACTCCTTCCATGAACCGGTGGCCCCAAGAAAAACTATGCACATGGGAGAATATGCAAACTATCACAGAAATGACTGACAACTTGTCCATCAACTGGAGCTCTATGAGCAAAGCCACACAAATGGGAGAATATGCAAACTCTTTACAGAAACGGCTTTCAGAATCGTTCCATAAACCAGTGTTCTCGAATTTACACAATGGAACAACATGCAAATGTCTTACAGAAATGACTGGCAGCTATTCCATAGCTCCCTATGAAAACCCACCCTAATGGGAGAACATGCTAACTTCTTTAAAAAAATTGTATGATATTTCTTTAGGAAACCGGAGATTTATGAGTAAACCAGCATAGATAGGAGAACATGCAAACTTCACAGAAATTACTTACAACTTGTTTATCAATTAAAGCTTTGCAGGAAAAACCCAAAATGATGGAAAACACTTCCATACACTGGTGCTCCCTGAGAAAAATTATGCACATGAGAGAACATGCAAACTTTTCACCAAAATAACTGACAACTTGTCCAGGAACTTGATCTTCCTAAGAATGCCCACACTGATTGGAGAACATGCAAAGTACAGAAATAACAAAAAATATTCCAGATACAGACGCTCTTTGTGGAAACCAACACGTTTGGGAGAACATGCAAACGTACACCTTACACAAATGAAATTGACATTCCTTTAGAAAGCTTCCAATTCCAAAGGAAACCAGGACAGATAGGGGAACATTCAAACTTTTGACAATTATTAACTAGTGAAATGAAACTTATTTTTGAAATGCAAATCAGTCACCAGCACCTCATGGAGACCACGGTAACAGGCCGTTGTTATGTAAGCCAGCCTGATGTGCCCTGGGGTATTTCTGTGTTTTGTTTCTGGGAGTTATCACCCAAGTCACTCCTTAAACCTCGCGCTGTGACCTCTGTAACACACTGAGGTGTGTGAGGGAACGATGGCTACAGTCATGGTATTCAGATTCAGTCCCTGTTTAGCATTAAGGGCACGAGTCAAAGCCGAGCCCTGCGGCCGTCGTACAAATCACTGCTAATGCGCTGTAGGGAGCGGCGGCGCTGGAGTGTGTGTTTTATTTCCTATATTACATTAGTCATGCAGTAATCCATTACTCTACACCAGAGACTGTTCTGAATTATGGATTAATACGCCTCTAAATGTGTCCCGTTCGGGGTGAATCACTGCGCACGCAGGTGAGCACTTAAACGCACACGTCACAGCCGGGACAGGAGAGTCATCAGCCAGTCGAGCAGCTGTTAATGCAGAATGAAGCTTGTGTTTATTCTACTCCGGAGTTTTACAATTAATTAATCAATTGGTTGGCTGTGGGCGCTGTCTGGGTGGATGGGCCTCCCAGAGGGAGGGTGAGGCCAGAGGTTAAACCGTGGACAATGGACAGTAATTAAAGTTAATTTATGCAATTTATGGCTTTACGTAGGCGGCACATTGGCTTAGTCGTCAGCACGTTCACCTCTCAGCGCTGGGGAGCCAGGTCCAGGTTCCGATCTGAGTGGAGTTTCCATGTTTTCCCCAAGTTCATGTGGGTTTCCTCTGGGTTCTCTAGTCTAAGTCATCCCTATATAGTGAGCGAGTGTGTGCCCAACAATGGATTGGCCCCTGGTCCTGGGTGTATTTGCTCAGCTTCTGAAACGTTCTCCTCTAAATGTGCATGAGGAAGATAATGAATGGATGGATGGCTTTTTCACCAGAGAATGGATGTCCAGAATAAGCATGTAGACAGAGTCGGCACTGTGAATATGGAGGAAGGAAAGATCTAAACGCTGTGAAGAGTCCCTTACCCACTTTAGCTTTGCCCCAGGCCAAGTATAGTGACCCCCAAACAAGAAGTATCGCAGTCTTCCTGAAACAAGTGGTGGGGAGGTGTCGTATTGGTGTCTCCACACAGAGAGCCGATCAAACTGTTACTAAGGTAACTGATGCACCTGCCTGAGGTTCTGACCGAGGTTCTGCTGGTGTTGTCTGTGCAGAAATTTAAATAGAAAGCAAGAGATTAAAGGTTACTAGGTATCCAGCACTCTTAGTGCTGATGTGCTTGATGTCTACAGATGTGCTGGATATCTCATATGTGCTAGAGATCTAGGTATGTGCCGATGTCTATAGATGTGCTGTACGTCTCAGATGTTTGCAGATGCTTTGGATGTCTGAGATGTGCTGGATGTCTCATATGTGCTGGATGTCTACTAAAGATGTGCTGAATATATACAGATGTGCTTTATGTCTCAGATGTGCCTTATGTCTCAGATGTGCTAGATGCCTACAGATGTGCTGGATATCTCAGTTGGTTCATGTCCTGGTTCAATCCCGGTTTAAGTGGTAGATGATGGTGGATGGGTGGATGTCTACAGATGTACTGGATATCTGCAGATGTGCTGGATGTCTAAATATGTGCTGGATATCTACAGATGTGCTGGATGTCTAGAGATATGCTGGCTGTCAACAGATGTGCTGGTATCTGCAGATGTGCTGGATGTCTCAGCTGTGCTGGATGTCTCAGCTGTGCTGGATGTCTAAAGATCTGCTGGATATCTGCAGATGTGCAGGATGTCTCAGATGTCTGCAGATGCTTTGGATGTCTCAGCTGTGCTAGATTTCTAAAGATCTGCTGGATATCTGCAGATGTGCTGGATGGCTCATATGTGCTGGATATCTCAGATATGCTGAATGTCTACAGATGTGCTGAATATATGCAGATGTGCTGAATGTTTAAATATGTGCTGGATATCTACAGATGTGCTGGATATTTGCAGATGGTCTAGATGTCTGCAAATGGGCTGGATATCTCAGATGTGCTGGTTATCTACAGATGTGCTGGATATCTGCAGATGTACTGGATGTCTGCAGATGTGCTGGATATTTTTCTGCATGCATCTGTTCGTGGGAATATAATAAACCTGTTTGTATAGTGGCTCACAGCAGCTCAGCTTTACCACATAACAGGATAAAAAGATAAATGAATGGATTTGTGGTGCTGTTCGTTTTCTCCTATGCTTCTTAAAAGCTAAAGCTCCTGTAGGATGCTAAAGGCAGAATGAGGAGGTCTTCTATGTCAGCATGAAGGAGTCGTCTGTCTTACCTGAAACTGCTGTGCCTTACTGCGATAGTAAGTCCTGATGCTGATGCAGCTGAATATGCTTCCCAGCTGTGTATAATGAGCAGTATGTTTTTTTTGTTTTTTTTTTGAGAAGTGTGGCAAACACACCCCTCTTCCAGCGTCTAGGTATTGTTAGAGCACAGCTTCTGTTTCCTTGTCCTGTGCTGTCTCCATGGCTTGCATAGCTCATGCCCCTTGGTGATGTTCCTTTTAAGCAACTCATTGAGCTCTCCATAGTGTCTTAACACCGACGGCGCAGCTGCAAAAGGACTGGATCAGTACGCACCATTTTCTATTTTGTTTCTTTTTTAAGCGCCAACTAAGGAATGGTTTGTTGTAGGGGTCACATGTGAGTAGCGTGGAGGACATTAGGTCTATGTCCTGAAGTCATTCACATCGATTTATAATTATTATTCTAATCAATTTTAAAACTATCATTTGTCATTTGGTTTTCCGCCCTTCATCATGCCGTATTACCATGACTATAAATCTGTTCTGACAGCATTTTGCGAGTAAGGCATGTATGAATGAGGGATTTGAATGTGGAGTGCGACTTCCTGTCGGGAACAATTTTCACAACGCGTTTGTGTGTGTGTGTGTGTGTGTGTATGTGTTCACCTGTCCACCAGCTGAATCATCTTGTTGGGGAGCAGGTGGGACAAAGGCTGCACGCCCAGCCGTCCACTTCTGCACCGTCAACAGCATAAGCATCTGTACTGCACACTGACAGGTCTGTCTGAACGTGTCTGGCCATGGACAAGTAAGTAACTGTCGAAACATGTTCCTATCCCAGCTATCTGCCTCGGTTCTTCCTCTCTCACTCTGTGTACACCAAACTAACCACCAATGATCCTATAAGTCATGATAACAACAACTTTAAGTAACACTTAGGCCCATTCTATTAGGATTTGCATGTTCTTTTCTTGTTCTAGTATCTTATATTAATGCTATAGGTTCTGAAATGCTTTTATGATATTTAGAACATAATTAGTCCCAGGCGTCTCTCATCCTCCAGTGCTGTGTATTATTCCTAAACCCGAGTGCAAGGCCGAGGAGAAGCACACAGTAAAAAGAGCAAATTAAATAAACATAAAAGAGGAGAGGGCAGATCAACCTGTCACTCCGGTGAGACGGGGAGCCGAACAAAGCCTCCCGAATCCACTGCATTTCCTGAGAAAACACATTCACTCCGAATTCATTCAAAGCCAGATGCACCCTCCTTTGAAGTCACACACTACTCCTCATGGATGCAACTCTCTCATGCACACACACACACACACACACACACCCACACACACACACACGCACGCATGCACACACACACACACACACACACACACACACACACACACACACACACACACACACACACACA
>JAOUQT010045860.1:0-10957 GCA_025769995.1 Xyliphius kryptos
ATAAAATATCAAATTTAATTGTTATATATATATTTTTTTTTTGCAAAATAATTGTACTTGTCCTAATAATCGTAAAGTACCCCCATGAAACTTGATATTTATAATTGTTACATACAGTAAACACTCTGTGATGTGACAGAATGCATAAATAAATCATTTAATCTCTTAATTTATTGCTTTATCCTACGTATATTGGGGACTAGGGTCACAGGTGCTAGGCAGAGCACAATATTGGGGAAATTTAGAGAAGCCAATTAACTTTGAATCCATATTTTTGGACTGTGGGTGGAAACCGAAGAACCCAGAGGAAACCCACGCAGACAAGGGGAGAACATGGAAATGCCCTTAAGATTCTATATGTAATCTATATGTATCTATATTCTTTATGGTATATACAGTCTATATACATTAACTAAACCAATAGGATCAATTCATTAATTCATTTTTTATCTTCCACTTAATCCTCTATGAGCGTAGCAGTGGGGGTTACTCATGCCCATCCAGGAGAGAACGTCTCAGGCGCTGGGCAAATTCACCCAGGAGTGGGCGCCAATCCATCACTGGGCACATACTCACACACACAGAATATTTGGGCAATTTAGAGCAACCAATTTACCTTAAGTCCATGTTTTTGGACTGTGGGAGAAAACCAGAGAAGCCGGAGGAAACCCACACTGACAAGGGGAAAACATGGAAACTCCACTAAGATTGTGATTCAAACCGGGAATCCCCAGCGCTTACCACATGCTAACCACTAAGACACCGTGCCACCCTAAATGTGTTCTAATGATTTGTTAATATAAAAACTCATTAGCAACTGGTATAAATTACCATTAGCAGGTAAGCCATAACTTTAGCAGTAGTAGGGTATTACAAGGACCATCTGTGTTCTACTGGAACTATACTGTAGATTTAAAGTGGACAGCTAAAACTTAATCTCATATCCTGAAATTAAACACCCAAGCTCATTTGTGATAGGACGAGCTGCAGAAACTCACAACTAATGCAATTTTAACATTTGGTTTTAGTTATTAAAATTATAATTTGTACGCGTGTGTGTGTGTGTGTGTGTGTGTGTGTGTGTGTGCGCGTGCGTGTGTGTGTGTGTGTGTGTGTGTGCGTGCTCCCAACACTTACAATACCAAAAATTAATAAGAATCCACTTTAATGCTAATTTGGAAACACTTGTTTAATCACAATCAGAATACCAAGACCTCAGAATTAGAGTTTCCTATGGCCCTTTTCCTCAATCAGATTAAGAAGGGATGGGGGAGGGGGGGGGAGCGACCAGACAGTGCTCTGTCATTCAACTGGGAACAGAAAGTCATTTACTAAAATGAAAGTTGTCTTGCACATATGAAAATGCCTACTCATTCTTCTAATGCCACATTTTATTGCTACTTGTCTCACTGTTAATAAAAAAAACAACTAAATAAATACTACAATTTTGAAAGATATCTACCCTTTTCTCACTACCGAGTACATAATGTGAGTAGGATTCTTCCTAGAATACACATATGCTCTGAGGAAGGAATAAAACAAACCTTTATAAATGTCAGTATTATCACTTTGTCGATCAGCTATATTTGTACAATTAAGTTATTTGTTCTCGGACATCTTTTTCTTCATACTTCAGTTAGTTCCATCCGTGTGGATATGTCACTGTGGAATTGTCAATGCCAGCAGTCTTTCATGCTAATGGCTGCACTCCATTTCTGATTTGTATAAAGTTTGGCATTATCATTCTAGGATGAGAGGAAACTCTTGGCAAATAAAGTAAGAGGCCTGGCTCTAATATTTCAACTCCCTTGACTGAAAAGGTCCACCAATGAGCTGTTGCCAGTGTCTTGTTGTTTCAGATAAGGAATACTGTTGTTTAAAACTAAAATGTTATTTAAGACGAGGGCTCTCCACTAAAGACATAAAGATCAGTTTCTAGTGACAAAGTTTTGTGTAAAAACATCTCACTAAAAAGTAAAGCAAAATCCCTTACTCCCTTAAAAGACTCCAATTTTAGTCATTTAGTAAGTTTTGCAAGTATTTTTTGTATGCATGTCTATAAAGCCAGTGTTTTCTTCTAGACATCGTTTTGTAGATTCAATCTTTTATATTATTATTTAATATCTGTGTACATACCTGATCTACACATCCTTTAAAAATGTATCCTTTAATGTAAAAAAAATGTATTTAATTTTATCATTTAAATTAACATCTTGATATTTAATTAAAACACCACAGTTCTGAACAAACCAATAAAGGTGTAGGGCAAACAAGCCTTGAACTATTTGTACAGATCAAGCAATGCATCAGTCCAGATACTTTTTTTTAAAATGTGCAAAAATTTGTTGCTGTGAAATGTGTCGTTGTAAATTTCAAAGGCATTCATAATTTTATTTTACGTATATACAGAAGAATAACATTTTATTTAACTTTATTATTATTATATTTAATTATAAATCAATTTCATGACTATACTCTAGTATGTGCTCTTTTTACTTGTGCAATACTGTCCCCTTGCTGCTCTAACAAAGCAAATGCCCCAATGGTGATAATATATGTATAAAAAAATTATATATAGGCCATGGTTGAACTGTATACACTAACTTTAAAACCTGAAACTAAAAGTGCAGAGGGATAGAATTCATGTAGGTTTGTCTCAGCACTCTCGCAAACTTGGTTTTGAATGAAACAATGACGATGAAGTTAAAGTGCAGACCATCAGCTTTAATGCAAGTGTACATAGATCAATATCTGGCAGCCCCTTTTACACATAGTCTAATCAATTTCAGCCCCCACCCTCCCAAAATAAATAGTTGGCTGTGTATTTGTTTCTTGGCTGGCTGTATATCATCATTAGTGCTAGCAGAAGAGAAGTAACTAAACTCAATGTAGCATTTGTATTGTGTAAAATTATTGTTGTTGTTTTTTTTTGTAACATAAAGGCAGTATATGTAAATCACAATAAACTGAACCAACTTACTAAAGTGGCTGGGTAAAGTAGCCTGTTAATGTATGAAATGCTGCCGCCTAAATACTATTTATCGTTAGAAACGGAACAGAAATATTCTTCTATTACTGCATTGGAAAGGCATCATTTTAGTGCGGTGATGATATGATGCTTTGTAAGTAATACACAGCAAATTCTGCATGTCATACTGTACTCATTCATTCACTATCTTCCGCTTATTCCTTTATGAGGATTGCGGGGGGTTCTCATGCCCATCCAGGGGAGAACATCTCGGGCGCTGGGCAGATACACCCAGCCAATCCATCGCTGGGTACTCACTCAATCACACAGCCACACACTTATACAAACACTATACAGGGCAATTTAGAGCATTAAATTTACCTTGCATCCATGTTTTTGGGATGTGGGAGAAAACCAGAGAACCTGGAGGAAACCCACACAGACACGGGGAGAACATGGAAACTCCACCCAGATTGGGATTCGAACCGGGAATCCCCTGCGCTGGGAGGCAAAATGCTAACCACTAAGCCACAGTGCCGCCCGCATACTGTACTATTTGACCATCATTTAGGTTTATATCCAAGCAAATTTCTTGTGTGTCCACAGTTTGCCCTTGTACTGTTCCTAACTGCTAGTTTGTCAAAAACGTTACGTATTTAGTTTTCAAATGAAACTCATATAAATGTTTTAGACAAATGAACGTAAAATAGGCTACCAGATCAACTGTGAAAAACGTGGCATGGGGAAGTATAAATGAGTGTGGTACTGGCTCTCTTGCTTTTAATGACTTTCTGGTTGATCCATTTTAACTGCTTATATCCAATCAAATGCTCCACTTTGCAGCAAGACAATGAGCAAAAACCTTAAGCAATTATAAAGGTTTAAGAGCTAAGAAATAAAATGCTCTTGACCTGCCAATTCACTGGTTTTAATCTTCATGGAGTCTTTCTGGCACAACACACATAATGAAGCTTTTTGGAACCTGAGTATTCCTGTACACAGTTTTGACACCAAATTATTGCTGATGTTTTATAGCTTACAGTTTGACATTCATTTTTATGTGATTAAAGGAATTCTAGTTATATATACTGTAGATTACTGTCATATTCTGGTACTGGTGTAAATGTAAATATCATATAAAAAACCTTTCATCAATGAGAAGTAACGGAGAGCCAGGCAAAATACCATAAGGGGTCCAACACCTGGTCATCTAATGGTTAGATGGAGACCTGGAGAGCCGCAAGTGTCTTGCACCCAGTGTGAAATGGGTGGAGGATCTTTGTGAAGGACATTTAAATCGAGCCACATACAAGGTTCTCCTTGCTTTCTTCTGCTCTGGCAATGTTCCCCGAATTTAAGGACTGTTTTTGACAATGCTTGATGCCACACCACTATGTTAATCAATGTGTGGATGAAGGACCATCAGATCAGGACCCTGTCATGGCCAGCCCAATCTCCAGACCTGAACCCCATTGAAAACCACTGGAATTTAACCAAAAGAAAGATGGATAGCCCCAAACCATCAAAGATGCATTGCTTGAATTTTTGTGCCAGGAGTGGCATAAGGTCTCCCAAAAGCAGTGTGAGAGACGGGTGGAAAGCATGCCAAGACTGTGCATGAAAGCTGTGGTTAAAAATCATGGTTATTCCACCAAATATTGACCTCTGAAAACATTAGTATTGTTGTTTCTAAATGAATATGAACTAGTTTTATTTGCTTTATTTGAGGTCTGAAAGCACAGCATCCATCCATACATCTTCCACTCATTCCTCTAGTAGGGTTGCAGTGGGGTTCCCCATACCCATCCAGGGAAGAACGTCTCGGGCGCTGGGCACTCACTCACTCACAAACACACACTATATAGAACATGACTATTTAGAGCATTATCTTGAATCAATGTTTTTGGACTGTGGGAGGAAACCGGAGACCCCGGAGAAAACCTATGCGGAAAACCCACGCGGACACGGGGAGAACATGGAAATTCCACCCAGATTGGGATTCGAACCGTGAACCCCCAGCGCTGAGAGGCACTTTTCATCCTGTTCTATTGCAGAACAAAGCTTGCTAGTGAACCACCTCATATTTAAAGTTTAACCATTGGAGATGTTCATTTTATGCACCCAGGTTTTTATTTGTGTCATAAATGTCTTTTTAATTAGCCAATTTAACAAATGAGTTGAGGACTGTCAAGGGGCTCATTAAACTGAGTTAGAACACAGAATCCCAGTTGTGTATGCAGACATATGCATAGTGTTGTGATGTTATGGTTGGTTGTTGATCTAATCATACATGCTTATGTTTCCAACCCTAGACTAAAGTACTGCTACATTAAAGCTTCAGGTGATTTTCTGCATGAGCTCCAATGTAGTAAAGTGGTTACTTCACTTCTACAACTGAAGCAAAGGAAGGATAATTTGTTACATTTATGAGTAAAGGTACAGTGTCTAATTTTTAAAAACCAGAGTTCACATTTTATATTACTGCCCTGAGAGTTAATAAAACAATGATGTGATGCCTGTATGGAGGTTAATTATCAGAGACGCGGGCATATCAAACATTTCAAATCACATATTGCAATTACAAATTAGACAAACATAACTCAAAGATGATATGTGAGTAGATAAGGTAAAAAATGAATAGAACTTTACTGAGCACATTCACTCTAAAGCTACTGATTAACTGCACCAATCCACTGCTCTCTACAGAGAGGGAAGCAAGAACTGAACCTGTCTTTTTTATTAAACATATTTTCACTGAAGCCATTTACATAACCTTAAAACCAAAGATCAGGCCCAATAAAAGGTCATTAATATTTGTTGAAGAAGCCTTTTTGTTCCATGGGCACAGGTGCCAGTGAACTTTATGCCATATGCTGATCCAGCGCTCACCAAATTTAAGCTGACTTTGTTGTTAGCATGGTGCTGGGTCATTATTCCAATACGCCTGTCAGCATATTTCGGGTGGTCCTGATTCTGACTACAGTGGATCTCTGCAGGTAGTTTTAGGATAGGAATTGCATAAGATGCTTTATTGTGACTGGTCATCGTGCACTGAGAGAGAAATTTGTCCCTCATTTTTACTTGAGTAAGCCACATTTTTACTTGAGGACAATTACTTGGACTAGACTGGACAGGAGAGCCCAGTATGGTTTCATCATGGCCAGTGCTGATTTCAGAGTGTCAGTTACTATGTGTATTCCACTATCCCACTGACATTTTAATGAGTTTCATTAATTTAATCCAATAAAACCCCAAAACAAGACAACCTTCTATCCATTAATTTTTTTTTTTTATTATATATATATTTGATTTCTCGTTATCTTGGGATTAATTAAGTGTGCCATGTTCATCAATTATTAGAATAACAGACAAATATATAAAGATAAGTTTCGAAAAGTTTAAAAAAAAAATGCACTTTGCAAACTAATGTCTGGATTTTTGGAACTGGGAAATTGGAAATGGAAACGTGGAACTGTTAACTTGGAAATGGAAATTTGGAACATCAGTGTCAGTGCCAGTTACTATGAGTTGCTTTTTTTTAATTGTAACTGGTTTTGTTAATTGCAACTCCATTAACTACCGGAATGCCCGTGCTGCGCTACGGTGGAGAACTTAATAACAAAGTAAAAGTTAAAACACATTTGTTGTTGAAAGCGTGAATGTTTGGGAGTTGAGATATTTAAAATGAAAGTATTATTATACAGTGAGATTTGTGGCAATTAAAAATCTGAAATGAATATGCGGAATGAATATAGTGTGAGCTGTGACTGCGGTGTCCATCAGGTTGCTTTTTTACGTGAATTTAGGTTTTCCAACTTTCATGGTGTTATCAAGTTCTCCACTGTAGCGTTTCTTTATTCCGCTAGTCTATAAATATCTTTCTATCTACAACAATCAAATTGTTGTCCAGTATGAAGAAAATGGTTTGATCTCACTTGAAGTGAGTGTTTGGGACACTTTCCAACCCAAATCTTTAAAATCCTTCAAAACCATGCCAATACATATATTTTTAGAAGTTTCTATTGGGTTTATTATGGTAAACGACCATTTTGGCCTCTGTTCACCTCTATAAAATCTATTGAAGGTATAAAATGTATATAGTATGTTTTTGATCCTTTCATTACTAGATGGTCTGCCTGCTTTGCCCTGAAGCTTGACAAACGTCACCATGTTTTTTCAATGCATCTTTTGGGAGGCTTATGTCTGAAGATCATGCTTAGCTTTTGTTTCAGATGTGACTTTAATGCTAGTCTGTTTAGCTCAAGTTTTTTTTTTTCATGTATTTCTTGAGCTAACTTAATTTATTGACTGTTCAGAAAGATTGATGGTCAAATGGTGCTCCTTTAACTTCTGGATAGTAGCTCCAGAAGTTCATGTGCACATGTGTTACATTAACTTGCATGTTTGGCACAGGAAGCATCTAATAGTTAATAAATAAATTAATATATATTTTTCAAAACTGCAATATTGTATTTATTGAATAACAATTCTGTCTGTACATACATATCTGCAGTGAAATATATGTAATATGAAATGTTCTAACGTAGCGACTGCTTATTTCCTCATGGCATGTGTTTGACTTCTTAATTATTTTGTTGTGTAAGTAGTGATAGGGTTCCATGCCAAAATCTGTCATCGGTCCGTCTGCTTATTTTCTGGAGCACATCTTATGCTCTTGTCACTTGTGGTTTTCACTTAAGGGCCTTTGTTCAACCACAGCTGGTCTCTGTGTGTATACAGCAGAGCCAAACAACAAGAGAACCCCCTGATGAAAATCTGCTTCATGTTTGCTTTGCTTGGTCCTGAAGGATCGCACTGCTCCAAAAGACCCTGTCGCTGTCGGCAACAACATCTGCCTTGTGAGTTTGGGGCAAGTCTCTGTGGAGCTTCAATACTATTTAACAAGGCATGAGGGATTTCAGTGACTTCTCAGTGTGGTAAACTTTATCACAGTGCTGAATTTCAACTGTGGTGGATGCTTATTTCAGATAAGGCTATGCTCTTTTAAAAAAAAATGTCCTACATTCTTGGGACTGAACATTTACTTTTTAGTTCAAGTTGGACCTTTTGTTTGTATTTTACCTGCTGCTACCACATCCCACTTTTACACCAGTGTATTCCACTATCCCACTGACATTTTAATGAGTTTCATTTATAAAATCCATTAAAGCCCAAAAACAAGACAACCTTCTATCCATTACTTTGTTTTTTTTTATATATATATATTTGATTTCTCTTTATCTTGGGATTAATTAATGTGCCATGTTTATCAATTATTAGAATTACAGAAAAATATATAAAGATAAGTTTCGAAAAGTTTAAAAATGTCTGGATTTTTGGAACTTGGAAATAGAAACCTGTAACTGTTAACTTGGAAATGGAAATTTGGAACATAGAACTAGGAAATGGGAACTTGGAACTGGGAAAAAGGAACCGGGAACTTAAAACTTTGATGCTTTTTTTTTTCTTTGAGTTTGCACAGAAAATACGTCCAGAAACTACAATCTGTGCAAACCATGATCAACTATAAGAACCGTAGATCTGTTGTTACTTCTTCTTCTATCCTGCATCTTTCCCATATAAACATATGCAAGAATCTTACAGGAGAACAGGACCCTATTAGAGAAAGTAAGCGGAGGATAAATTTATCATAGTGAACAGGAAATGATGGAAGTTCAGCATGCGAATAAATGCAGGATGCAATTTTACCGAATAAATATTTCACCATCCGTCAAAACAAGGCACAAACTAAGTTCTTGACATAGTAACTCCAGACCCTGGTTGAAAACACCACTGTGGGTTACACCAGAATGGAGTCAGGACCTTGTTGGATTTGAAGAGATTTTAGATTAAAATGTCTTACAGTTCTCTTTCAATGACATGAGTCATTATAAAAAGATAAAGTGATACATTTTGCCTACTGTGCTTACACACAGAGGAATTTGTCCTCCACATTTATCCCATCCCGAACCGGCGACCTTTAGGTTGCAAAAGATCATTTTTCTGGGACGTGCACTGCATGTGATAATGTTCTTTATAACTAAAAGTTTGAAGCCTGAAATTTTTCCCCTCTATAGCACAAATTATAGACCAATCGGTGTCAATATTGTTATCAGAAAAGATGCACACCAGTTGCACATACCGTCTAAGTTTGGTGTCTGTAGAACTTACAGTCTTGACTGGCCAACGCGTTTTTCCCAAGAAAAATCATAACAATAACAAAAAAATTTGAACAAAAACACGCCGGCACGGTGGCTTTAGTGGTTAACACGTTCGCCTCTCAGTGCTGGGGATTCCCGGTTCAAATCCCGATCTGGATGGAGTTTCCATGTTCTCCCCGTTTGTGTGTGTGGATGTATAAGTGTGTGCCCAGAAATATATTGGCACCGTGTCCTGGGTGATCTCGCCATCGCCTGAGACGTTCTCCCCGGATGGTCATAAAGAACCATACCACAACCCAAGTGGATGGATGGAAGGATGAGCAAAAATAAAAGGTTTCCAGCACTTCGTGCGAGAACGCCTAATAAATGTACAAATAAATGAAAATATCAAATAATTAATTCAGAATAATAAAAAAGTACCACATGTAATAATTATATAAATAATTAAATAATTGTGATTTATTTGAACTGCCCGCGGCATACAGAGTGGAAATACAACAATGCAACTTATGCTTGTGTTATAAAACGAAGCATGCTATAAAACTGGATCATATAAAAACTAGAAATTGAAATTACCATGATGAAGATTTTTTTTGTCCAGAGAGATATAAATGTGTATGTTTAATGAGCACCCACTTAACTTTGATGTAAATGATAAAAGAAGCTGTTCCCCTCATCCTAATAGCACTATTCCTTATAATCCTTTATGCAGAGGCTTGCTGAGGATCAAAGTAATTCAGTATTGCCCAAGGCAGTAAAACATATATTCAAAAGGATTTTTGCCTTGAACGGCATATTAGCTGGGTTAGAGTCAAGAAATGTATTTATTGACAGGCAATCGCATGGTATACACAGCACATTTATCATTCACATATTTAGTGCAGATATGATTAAAAACTCCCGCTTGTGTTAAATTTATTAATCAACATAAATGTAATTAGCGTAAGGTTAGACTCTAGTTAAGTTAAATACTTTTGTTGTACTGACTGTCAGGTATGTAGTAGATTTGAAAACAAACCTTACTGTATACATTTCTTAGTTTTTTCTGGTTTCCAGAAAGCAATAATTATGACCGTTAGGTTTTCATCCTTATTGTACTGTACTGTATATTTACCATGCAGGGTGGTGGCTTGGTTGACTCCACATCTCTGACAGTTTGCTAGTCCTTGTGCAAAGTCCTTTGCTATCACCATCATGATGAGGTGAATCCCACCGTCTGCTTATTGCTGGTATTATGAATGTACAATTATTATTCACAAATCATTTTTACATAGGTTTCTCTGTCCACAACCATATGCCCATATGCGCATAACTTTGTCCATAACCTTGGTTTCACAATTGACCCTCATCTTGTCAGCTGATTCAAAACTCTAGCGCATGTTCAACCAGCCCAAGTGAACTCATGTCACTTCACTACTTATCTCTTTCCATTGGCTCCCTGTAGCTGCTTGCATTCAGTACCAGGCACTGACTCTGGCCTACAGGACAACCACTGGATCTGCCCCCTCTTACCTTCAATCCATCATTCCAAAATACATTCCAACTGACAGTGGTACTAATTTTCACTCCATATCGTTCACCACAGCTAAATGGTGGAACGACACTTTCCGTAAAGCTGAGTCACTCAGCATTTTTAAGAAACATATCAAGACACATCTCTTCCACAAGCACTTGCAATGAAAAAAAAATAGAAACCAGATCAGATAGTGAACAGGTTTAAAGATAATGCAGTGTAGCTGGTGTTGTTCTCTCATAGGGAGTGGTAGCTCAGTGGTTAGGGTGTTGGACTATCAATCAGAAGGTTGGGGGTTCAAATCCCAGGTCCACT
>JAOUQT010045867.1:0-10956 GCA_025769995.1 Xyliphius kryptos
AAAAGGACGGGCCAAAGTCAAAGTCTACTTTTTGAGACGTCTGAGGTCCTTTAACATCTGCAGGACTAAGCTCAGGATCTTTTATGAGTCTGTGGGGGCAAACCACCATAAGATGCTCGCTGATGGCAGTGCCAGAGGAGGATGTTCTCTAGGCTGAGGGCCATTATTGGCGATGCTTCCCACCCACTGTATCAGATACAGAGGCATTTTATTAAATCAATAAGGCACTCAAGATTGTGTATTATTGTAAATAAACCACGGGAAAGACGTGTAACAGCACGGCAATATTTGGTAATTGAAGACACTAATGCGGAAAGGCACTGTTGATTTTTAGTCAGAACATTTTTTTTCAGCATTGTGCTAGTATTGAACAAATGCAATTATCACACACAGACACACACACACTTTACATTCAGCTATATTCAAGTTACAGACTTCGAAAGAATTTTTAAGTAACTTGCAATGATCTTAGAATCTCATTTATGTAGTGTCTTACAATGTTCACCAAAAGCATAGCCTTTATATATAATAATTTCCACCAAAACCAGGGTTAAATCTAGGTCTTAACAAATATGTTGCCCCTGGATGTACGAACATTAAACCAGCTACTGTCTTTTATTAAAGGTGTAAACTCACATCATAATTTATAAATATAAATACATAAATATATATGATGGCAACACACCTGCTGGAGGTTATGTTTATTGGTCTCTTTGCCAGAAAATGAAAGGGGAATTACATGGAGCATGAGGTCTTTCCAGCTTTTCACATGCTACATCTGCTTTAATATAATCTGTAAATCAAATTTCTACTTTATCTGAGAAATCTCGCCGTGCAACATTTACTAAAATCATGTAACCAGTCACATGATTTTAGTTGTTGTTTCAACGCCGGCCACTAGGTGGCAGTAGCAGTTTAATACACATGGTTTCCAAACGTAAAAGTAACGCCATTAGGCAAGCAGAGAGAGATAATGTGAGCTTAATTGCTCTTTTGTATGAAACCCTTGTTGGAGGAACTTTGGGGTTCTGCACTCAGGTAAGTAGAAATGGTGTTGTTATAGGGAAGAAACTTTCTGAAATGTTTTCCGAAACTTTCTGAAATACACCAAATAATTATCTGTTTGTTATTGCAGAAGTTTTTTTTTTTTTTTTTTTTTTTTTTACATGAGGGTTTTCTTATTCTCCCTCATGACGTTTAGTTGAAGAGTATGTTGGTTCCTGAAAGTTGGCTAAAAAGAGCTAAAAGGCCCACTGGAACTCCTAATCCACAAACCACCTTATCCTGATCACTTTGCCTTTTCTCTTTTAGAGCGACATCAAGCCTTAGTAGACAGAGTCAAGACTAACGTGGACTAAGCACAAACTCCACAAGCCAAATACTACAATGCCTGCCGGAAATAACAATACCAAGAGGGTGAATTAGTCTGGGTACGTATCCATTCACTGTCTAGGGCTGAAGATGGCCAAACTAGCTCCAAAGTGGCAAGGTCCTACCAAATTTGTGAAACGGGTTAACCCAGTGAACTATACTGCTTTATAAGGAGCCGTGCTAGACAAACCAACTCAAGTTGTTACTTACCATGTGAAAAATATTAAACATTTTTATGGTTTAGCCAAACCTTAAATATGGGGAATGGTGTGTAACCTGTCACATAATTTTAGTTGGTTTTTTTTCTATGGTTTAAAATGGTTTCCAAGCAATAAAGCAACACCATTGGGCAACTATAGGAATTAATTCCTGTGAAGAAAGACAATGGAACAGTGGAAATGTATATCTGACGATTAAAAGATTTGAATCGCCTCTTCAAGATAATTAAGAACTCTGTACTTCAAAGGAAATCTTCCAACCTTCAACAACCAACATACTCTTCAACTAAACGTCACTCAGGAATCATGTGTGGATTGTAATTAATAAAGATATAGTTTATCATGCCCATTTAAGGGAGAACGTTTTGGGCGCTGGGCAGATACACCCAGGCCAGTGTGCCAATCTATCGCTGAGCACACTCACTCAAACAGCCGCACACACAAACACACACTATATGAAACAATTTAGAGCATCCAATTTACTTTAAACTCCACCCAGATCGGGATTCCAACCAGGAATCCCCAGCGCTGAAGGGCCAATGTGCTAACCTTCAAGCAAGCGCGCCGTCCCCGAAGATTTTTTATTTTAAAAAAGCACGTTTAAAAAGACTAGTGAGTTCTTAGAAGTAACATTTCCAGTGCAAAACATGTATATACTAATTTTAAACCAAGCATGCTTAACAAATAAAGATGTGCATTTCTAACTCTATCTGTTTAGTCCTCCCTTTCATATAATTACCTAAAAGCTTCTGTAATGGATTTTGGCAGTGCATTGTTCCGTAATGCAGTAATGCTGGTGTCAGTTGCTTCGTGTTGTGTGAAATAGTGTCATTATTGAAATCAAGAATGGAGCACTCATTTTCATTTAGCAACGCTAAGAGAAAGAATTGCGGACCTGTAGCATTACAGCAATAAAGTTAAGACCAACAGCTGTGAAAATTTTCCAAGCATGTGCTCAAGAAACTTCTGTTACAGTGTATATTCCAAAAATTTAAATAGATTTATGGAAGCACGTTTTTTTGATGCTTCAGCAAACACTAATGTAAAGCTTTTAAAATGCTATTGTCTCTCACACTTTCTAATTTGCTATGGTTCCAAAAAACTGTCCTGCAAGTTCACATTTGTGAACACATTTGATTATTACACAGACCGTTTAACTGTTCAGTGGACGATTTTCAGAGTAAAGCAAATGCATTTTGCACAATGCAGCTTTTTAACATCTTTCTTTAACATGTTTTGTCTTATAACCTGTGTTGCAACTTAATGAGCAGGTTCTCAATTGTTTACTTTTCTTTTTGACTTAAATTCTCAATTTATAATGGTCTGTAGTGTTATTGTTCTTTTGCCACTCACAGAGATGTAATATTGGATCAGTTTCTTTAATAAATGAATGACTTCAATTGATCATTTCTTTTTATTCAAACTGTTTGAGTTGTTTCTCCCTAAGATAAAGCCTAGATTTGTAGAAAATAGGTAAAGCTGGGAATTGAAGCTCACCTGTGGAAATTGTCTGTGCGGGCAAATGGTAAGGGGAAGGTTTGTAGCAATGGCAGGTATAGGAAGGTTATCAGCAATGGCACCAGAAAGACACAACGACAGACTAAATATTCAGTATAGCTGGTACAATTTAAGGGTAAACTTTGCTAATAAAGTTGAAATTTAACATGTACAAGCAAACACACCCACACACCATCACTATGTACTGTATATATTCCTATCTGTAAAACATGTGATGTCATATTTATGACCATGGTATGTTAGAGCTTCTAATGAGATCATACAAGACAAGGTATCTTGTGTAAGACTTGTTCTTGTAATGGGAATACACATACAGTAAATTGGACAACTTTTTGCACATGATATATTACTTCTGTTTGTGTGATTTATTAGGTCTGCTGTTCCCTGCTCTTTTTCGTAAATGTGGTATATATTATTTGTGCACTAGTGAAACTCTGCTTCTGTGTTTATATTTAGGCAAAATGAGCCCCCTGTTGAAGTGGGACAGTGACAATTCAATTATGCTGAACAATTTATGTTCTTCCTGTTTGAGTAAACTCAAGACATAATTACATTTATTTAAGTGTACAACTAAAAACTTCAATCCCGGATTTCTGGCATAGTATCACATATTTTTGATACTGGTAAATGTAACTATTAAAATAAAATGATTTTGTAGCTATTACTAAATATTTAGTAAGACTAATTCTGGTTACAATAATGGTGCATGATGAAAACTTCATAAAAATACTTGAAAAGAAAAAGTGGTGTACAACGTTCTTATCTTATAATGCCAAACTAGAGATTCGGGGGTTCCTTATGCCAATAAAGGGAAGAGTATTTGGGGCACTTGACGGATACACCCAGAACAGGGTGCCAATCCATTGCTGAGCACACACTAAGCTAATGTTCCATGTTTTTAGTCTGTGGTGGGAAATTAGAGAACCTGGAGAAAACCCTTGCGAATTTGGAACGTGAAAATTTCAGCCAGATAGGGATCTGAACCTGGATCCCCAGTGCTGAGAGGTGAGAGGCAAACATGCTAACCACAAAGATATACAAGCCTCTCAGGCAAGATGAATTACTAGACTGTAGCCTCTTTCAGAATGTGCTCCCTGCCACGAATCAAAAACGGTATAGAAATGGATTGGGGAGCATAAATATTAGTTTGATGTGTTGACTTGACAATGAAATTAACAAAAGATGTTAATCCAATCAAGATTCTAACATATGTGCTGGACATAGAAGTTTGAGACACCACCTCAAAAATTACAAGAGTAACAGGATATGCTGTTAAAATATTTACCACAGCATACCTTCAGGGGACTTTTGGAGGCTCAGGGCTGTTTGGGCAGCAAAAGGGAATCACCACAATATTGGGAAGGTGACCATAATGTCTGGGTGGTTTATTAATTAATTATCTTCCATTTAATTCTCTACTAGGGTCACGGAGGGTTTCCCCATGCCCATCCAGGGGGAAAAGTTTTGGGCGCTGAGCAGAAACACCCAGGTCAGGGTGCCGATTTATTACTGAGCACACATTCACTCACTCACTCACAGACAGATTATAGGGGCATGGGGAGGACATGGAAACTTCACCCAGATTGGGATTCAAACGGTAATCTCCAGTGCAAAGAGGCAAACGTGCTAACCACTAAGCCACCACGCAGCCAAGTATAGGAAAAATATCAGTAATATAATCACTGCTGCCATTGGTTTAGACAAGCACAATAGAACATAATTGAGCTAGACATGAGCTTTATCTCCTTGCCACAGAAAGTCATCTGCTGTTGACACAACTAAGCCAGTACATTTGTTTGTGTTAAGGAAATTGTAATCTAGCTCATATGTCATGAATTGAAAAGACAGTAAGATAACTGTCTAAATGAACAAGGAATACTTGCTTACTCTGATTTTTTATTTTTTTTAATTTATATATATATTTATATACAACCTTTATTTTTTTGCTGTGACCCAATTTACAAACCATTATACCAACAAATCTGGTTTTCTTTTTTTTTTTATTAGCTGTATAGTTGAGGAAGAGTATATTTGATTTTAAGGACCGATCAATAAAACCTTGCCCGTTTAGTACATAGGATAATTTGCAATGATGTGTGTGTGCGTGTGTGGTTGAGAGTGATATTTTACACCAGCTAGCATTCTGTATTTCTAATGTGAAGAATGCAGTTTTTTCTTTTCACTTAAAATGCTTTGCATTCCAGTCTTACTTGTTATTGCATCAGTGTTGTTTCTTGGAGCAATAATCAAGTTGCTGTTCATGGTGATTTTGTGTAAACTGCTATTTTCCCGGACAAGAGTCTGTTTGAATTGAAATTAACCAACGTTTACATTACAGTACAAGTAAGTTTCATTTCCAAAGTCGTGGTCTGTCAGAAAATTTTCTTTTATCATACTTGCATGCACACACATACATGTGCCAAAAGTAAAAATCAGCATCTGGAATAAAATAAGTAACGCAGCATTGATGCACTGTTAGCAATTGATCTTTTGAAAAAAACACATTTTGTCATAATATTCTTTTTTCTACAGAAACTCTATATATGTATTTTAGCAGGACAATGCCGGACCTTATTCCAGCATCACTTTGTAGATGTACAGTGTGTACATCAGACCAGACTGCCTAAAGTCCTATCAAAATTGCATGATACTTTATGAAAAGAAAAACCAGACCACAGCAACCACCTGCTATTGGGCAACTCAAAGCTTGTTTGTAAAAATTGACAAAAATTCTACTTGTAAAACTGCAACAATAACCATCTTTTATTTTAATACAATTATGAAATAAAATGTATAAAGAAAGTGACATGACCTTACTGTAACATGGTAGTAAGTATGCCTTTGTTCTAACAGTTGTTTTTGTGCTGCAAAAAAAAAAAAAAAAAAAAAAAAAAACCTTTAATAATTTGTTCATATATTTAACAAGTTAAAAATGCTTAAAGCTTATCAGAGTGTTTGGGATTCCTGGTTGAAATCCCAATCTGTGTGGAGTTTCCATGTTTTCCTCGTTCCCCGTGGAACAACTTTCTTTTTTTTTTTATTAACTTTTTTTGAGGGGAAATGTTCTGGATTGAATGATGTTCTGGATTTTTCACTTGTAGAGGGATTTGTTGAGCATTAGATACGATTGCAGTATTATGACCATCGTCATGCAGCAGACATTAGAGATGAGGCTTCAAACCAATGTAGGATGTTAGACTGGATGAATGTGAGTGTGTTTGTGTTTCACAAGTGCATTCAGATTGAACACATGTATGTATAAATTTGAAATATATAATGACAACAGCATCAGTTATTTTCTAATATTATTGTTCATTCTTAGTTTGATACCCCAAAAGCCTAAAATAAGGTCATGCTACAGGTTCTAGAGAAATGCCAGCTAGGCTGAATAAAAAGTGACTGTAGCCTAGTTGAAAAGGTCACATTAATATTTAATATAAGATTAAGTAGTTTAAGTAAAAAGACAAAATGTCACATACAATATAAGCTGAAGGGAACGACTGTTCCTAAGAAGCAAGCCTCATGAAATTTACAGAGCCTGTAAATCCTGTGGTGAACACCTGCATTGAAAGTAACATGATTATAAAACAATTTTACCTTAAAATTCCTTACCTTAAAATTGCATGTGAATTTAGTACAACACACCTGAACATGATTGTTTAAAATCTTTAAAAAGTAGAGGGCAGGTTTTTAGACAAATGGCTTTGAATTTTGCATACCCACAGAAGAGGTTCAAGGGGATGATATTTTGGAAAAGCACAAGTATTCAAAAATACATTACTTGCTTAGGTGAGATTGTCATGAATATTAGTTTAATAAGCGTCTTTAGTTAAGTAAGGGGTTTGTTGCTTTACTCAAACATGTGCTGTAACATTTGTGGTAAAACCAGAAGATATTAAGTCCATGGTTACATAGGGTTCTACTTTACTAATTTTAAGAGTAAACAATTTTCTTTAAAAGTTAACAGTGTATTTGGAATTTAAGTACTGTTTTATGTAATGCAAAAACGCCTGCAGTGGCGAACTGGACTGGCATATTTGTATTATTTCTTCTGCCCCTGCCTGAGTTTATTTGACTGCAGGTGTTGTGCAATTGCAAAATATTTATCCAATTAGGTTATTGGTTACTTGGCTTGCTTTATGTCAGTAAATATATTTATTTGACTCCAGAAGGCTTTTCACAAACACATAGCCATATAACTATAAAATAAGTCAAATAACAAATCTTATACCCATTAAACCAGACACCTATCCATGAATTAGGTCATTCTGACGTTTAATGAAAGCTTCTTAATTTGTATTCTAAGAGGTTGTATTAGGTGAGCAGTGCTAAATGACCAGTGAATATATCTACAGGAAAATGTTTAACGATTTCCTGTAGGTAGGTTGTAGCTTGTATGAAAGCATCACTGTTTTAAGTTTCATGGGACATAAAACTAGTGTAGCGAACCCAGGAGTGGGGTGACATGGGAGATCTTTGATAAGCTGAAGATCAAAGCAACACAGCTGATCTTCAGCTTATGAAAGATCAGCTGTGTTGCAAAATTCTGATGTAAAAGTTTAATTTCATTTTCTTCCACTAATCCAAGTTTACCTGCAGTCTCCTAAGATTTAATCAATTTCTTGGAAAGATAGTGAGGGAATATGTTTTGCCTGAAATAAGCATTCAATCTTCTTGCAATTTATGTGTAGGTTATGAACAGACATCCATGATGAGATATCCTTCAAACATGCCGAGATGCAAGATAAGGCTGAGCTGAGATGGAAAGGGAGAAAATGAACTGAGTGTCATTAGCATAACATTGGTAAACCAAAGCTGTGCAAGGATTGGGGGTAGAGCTGTGGAGGTCTTAAAGCATTTAAACTCCTGGGGCAAGCTGAGGGGGTTGGTCAGTTAGTTAGTTAGTTAGTTAGTGTGCAATACTTATATATCTAATTGTGGATAAATACAAAAATAAAGTGTAAGTACAATAATGCTACATATTCAGGAAAAAAATGATTTTTGTTTGATTTTTGTTGGAAAGTTTGTTATAACTGGGGCCACCTTCAAACCTCACTCTATACTCTTGCAAAACCAGCAGTAGTGTAGAAGAAGAGAACACAGAACTAAACCTTAGGGCACCCCTGTGGAGAGGCAATCTATAACGCCTGGCAAGCACATCCCAAAAACGCTCACTAGATAAGCTTGAAACTGCTTTTGCACAAACCCAGTATTGACTAGGTTAAAAAATACAGACAAGGAACTCTGATCTTCTATGCAAATAGAAGATCAAATGGATAAGATCTAAAGAGTGCTTTACAACTTTAACGCAAACGAGCTTCTCAAAAACACATACACATTCTGTGTTATTGGTTTTGGTCAACTCACCCATTTTGGGACTTTTATTTTGACTTTCGTCATTGTTCCTTTTGTTAAGCTTCTTCACTGCTTTCCCACAGGCGTTACCTGTTTTATTATGGCTCTTTATTGGTTACTTTATGTATTTAAGCCCTTAGTTATTGGGTCCTCTTTGAGGTTCACTTTGTTGGGGTTGGTTTATTCTGTTAATGGCTCATTGCTGATGTGAATTGGGTAAGTGACTTCCCTCTTTGGTTTGGCGATTGGTGCAGAACCAACTATTGTGTCTCTGTAATCTTTTGGATTTTATATCAAAAAGGTTTGCTTTGTCTGTCAGCACAGTGTCCAGAGCATTGAGTAGATACCAGGAGACAGGCCAGTACACTAAGATACGTGCAAGGGGCCGTGGGAAAGAACACCGCCACCTCATCAGGAACATGCCCTTGTGTTGTAGAGCGGTCATACAAGCACATAGAGGCCACACACTACTGAGCCTTATTTTAACCTCTCTTGAGAAGTTTTAACTGAAGTAAGATCAGCCTGTTATTTGATTTTCCACTTAGATTTTGAGTATGAGTCCAAATCCAGACCTCCATAAGATCATAAGAACATTTGGAATGCACACTCAGATTTTAAAAATAAAGAAATTGCTCTGTAGTACCTGACGACAACGGCAACCAATTTATGGATGGGTTTAAGGATTTTTTTCGGATGGGTCATCTGCAAAGATAAAAGAAGCTGCACATTGTAGAATAAAGATAAATGTACATAGCCTTCTATAGGTTGGGTGCCGATGCCTCCAGCATTTTTTTTTTTTTTTTTTTGTCTTTGTACAATAGAGTTTCAGAAGAGGGTGGTGAAGTCAGCTTCAAGGTATGAGATTCATCAGTTACTCCCAACAGTTCTGGTTTCTCACTGCCTGCAGTGGACCAGACACACAGGGTCCAGGCTGAAAGAGTTTTTTTTGTGTTTGTGAGAAAGTTAGCTCTCAGAAGGATGCAAATAAGAGGAAGGATCTTGTAGCCTTGTGTTTCACTCAGACTTTTCTGCACCATGTTTCTTTTTATACTGCTCTTCCATCGATATGGTTTTTATGTTTCTGCTGTGCATCTCTGTACAGTACATCCTGGGTGCTAGTTTCAATGTGTGTTGCTTAAGACTCCTGGACTCTAGTGGTTTTTTCATATTGCAGAGCTTTCTATGGCTTTATAAAGCTCCTTTTTCTCTGAGATATTGGCAGACTGTAAAAAAATTATATTTACATACGTTAATTCTGTTTAAGATCCAACACTAACTCATACTCACACTTATCTTTCTGCCATATAATGATTAAAACAACTTGGACCTAGTTATTTTCTTTACATTTTGCAGGATTTATTAATTATGCTCTAAAATTCCAACTTGCCTTTATTAATATGCTGGACGTCTAGCTTGTCAGATCAAATCTGCTTAACATTTGTAAGTAAGATACAAGGAATAAGCCTGCCAAATTTCAGCCTTCTACCTACACGGAAAGTTGGCAAATTATTGATTAGTGAGTCAGTTAGTGGGGGCTTTGCCTTTTATTAGTATAAAAAATATATAAAGACTAGAAAAAGCATACAAATTATACACAAATTGAATTACTAAACAAATAAATATAGTAACCATATCCAATTTATTTGTCACATTCTCAAAATACTTATTTGAGTCAAGTAGTCATTTTCAAGGGAGTGGTAGCTCAGTAGGTTGAGTGATGGGCTATTAATCTGATTTGTGAGTTCAAATCCTAGGTCCACTAAAATTACCAATGTGGTTCTTTAAGCAAGGCACTTAACCCTCAATGCTCCAATGATACTGTATCAACCCTGTGTTCTGACCCCAACCATCAAGTTGGGATACCTGTAAGTCACTTTGGATAAAAGATGCTGTTAAAATGACCAAATGAAATGTAAATGAATCACTGTAATGCTTGAAACTGATACCAGTCCACCTGGACAAGTAAATTACAAGGATCCATATCCACCATATGCTTTTTAATTAAAAACATGTTAGCAACTTGTAATTCAATCAGGTTATATGAATTATCTACATGAAAAATTGACAAGTAAATAGCTCCAGGATGCTTTTGATGCCAAACAATGCTGGTTTGTCAAAATAATTATGCAGGAAAAACAGCTTCAGGCTGATCCATAGTTCAAAATAATTAACAATGAATGAGACAACAACAAAGCAGATTAACTGACCTCCAGATATCAAACTGAAAATAAACCAAATAAAAAATAAACCAGTTAAACTCAGCTACCTTGAGAAAGAAATCAAAGTTAATAGTTAATGCACATCATAAAGGAACATACGATTAATGCTACTTAGTACAAGTGTTTTAACTAATCGCAAGACTGCGCAAGTTTAGTTTTTCTGGCTCTTTTTTTCATTCATTTATTCATTCATTCATCTGCCCATCCAGGGGAGAACGTCTCGGGTGCTGGGCAGATACACCCAGGACAGGGCGCCAATCTATCGCTGGGTACAC
>JAOUQT010045876.1:0-10956 GCA_025769995.1 Xyliphius kryptos
ATAGAAGCAATTGGTCTAAATTTACAGCACAGAGAAGCCTATAAGGACGTTTTAAATAAACAGTAAAAATTAATCTGATAGCTCATCGGTTTGTATTCGCAGTGAAAACCGTTTGTGTCCATCATTTGGGATGTGAACTGTCCTCTTATATTTGACTTTGATCTTTTGTGGTCAGAGTTTTATACAACTACTCAGTCCATACATTATACTGTGGTTTCTTTCATTTTTTTTCTGGAGGAAGCACAGGTTTATTTACACCTAGAAATGTCACATTGCACTTTAAAAACCCATTAGTATGCCTGACCATTTTCAGTGGCTCCTCGAGTGTATTAAAAGCTTTGAGCTTTTTGTTTAAGTTTGAAATGAGCTTGTTCTTTTCCCTTCGCGTGGGCGTCAAGGCCAAGATAAACCTTAGTAAGCCGGGCCACAGTCCTCCCACACCATTCTGACCGCTGGGAAAATATACTCGACATGGGCAGGTGTTCGATAATTAGAGTGCGATTTCAGAGGGAAGTGGTCTGCATGGTGTCACTGTGACCCGCTGCATTATGACTGCTTACACTTTATCTTCTCCTTATCGAAATGCACACTCTTACCATTTTAAAATAAGGTCTGTGTAATGCAGCGGTTTCACTGTGAGATTTAAAGACACACAAAAATGATGATTATAATGGAGTTGCGATTGTTTCACCGCTATAACAACCATCACTGGGTTCACATTTGTGATTTATGGTTTGTGTTTAATTACTTCATTATAAAAAACTCTCCCTTTCCCTTCGCTTGTTCCTTCCCCCGTTATTTCATGTCATGTGTGTGTATATAACCACACTCATAAAGTGTTATAAGAATATGCCATTAGGCTTTACAACACAAAGTGACATAATGCATTATAACTTCTTATAGAGACTTATAAAGTCATTTTCACCAAAAAAACAAAAAAAAAAAACTTGCTAAACACAAAGTGCACATAACATAACCCTCTGGCGACAATTTATTTTTTTTTTTTCTTTAAAAAGCGACAACACTAGCAACTTTTTCCACTAAACTCTCAGTGCTTAGAGAGACCTGAGTCGTTCCATGTCAAAAAAACTGCATCTAAACTGAGCATTCCCAAAGCTGCTACTGACCACTCCCTCTAATGATGAGCAGGATGTAAATATAAATGCATTCATCTTACACAGTTTGTGTCACTCACCTCATCCAGTGTGTGCCTCTATGTAAAAAAAAAAAAAAACCCATAGAGAACACTTAGGGCTAGTAGCTGGGTATTTGGGGGAAAACGAATTTGGGGCTTTTATCCACAAGAAAACGTACACTTACATCACCAAAAACAATTATTAACGAAAACTTTGGTTTTGCGTAGTCGTGCGTACTTGTAAAAGCGCCATTTTAGTATCTGAAATATCACCGTTTGTATAATAAATAATGCGGCGATGACGTCACACGTGAGTCTGTTATGGATTTTGCGTTTGATGAAAATGAATGTCACCAGAGATGTGCTGCTTCTTACATTAATTCAGACAATTTTTGTTGTTTATTTTTACAAACCCAATTGTAACTGCATTAATGGGCACAGGAGGAGGAGAATTTGGAAGTTGGGTGTATTATCTCCTGGCGTCATGTTTCAAACCTTACGGAAGCGACAACAGGAAATCATGTTTGTTTTAGGGATTCTGATTGGCTGACAGATTTTTACAGCAACACTCAGTGGCGTATTTGTGCTTTTTTTTTTCATGTGGATAAAAATATTTTTGGAAACAATAGCTACTCTCCTTACAGAAAAGTTGGAAACAGTGGTCATCACCTTACCAGTACTTATAATGACCGAACAAAAATAGAAAAATGATGTGGTCATTTTCTATAATCCTAGCATAAGCACAACTCTTCCGTCAACATGTATTCAAAAATTCCAAAGCACTTTTCTGTATTTAAAGTGTCTTTCTGACTGAGCTTGACTTGAAATGGAGCTTTTACACAAGTGACACATTTTTATGTGTTCCCTTTCATCAAAATCGTCGAGAGTCTGGGTGACTTAAAGAAGCTGTTACAGAGACCTGATTTATGTTTCTGCTCAGATATATTTTCCCTTTTATAATCTCCCAGTGCTGGTGTGAACACAGAGTGAACAAAGGCCAGATCTGTGCAAATGTCACCTTCTTGTCTCTGAGTTATGGCATCAATCACATTACTTCCAGGAGAGAAAGTGTGAGAGGTTAAGCAAACAGAACCTGGGGAATGGGGGGCGTCTCACTTCTCATTCTTTATGTGCCCCGAACCAGTGCAGTTACCTGGGAATTATGTTTATCCCTGCTATAATATGCGTTCGCAGACATTTCAAATGGACTAGTCGCCAGAGTTAAAGAAAGTAAAATTGGGTTTGTGTGAAGACAAACATGTATTTTTCTTTTTTATGAATTATACATATCGACCTGCTTTGGAAGGGCTCGTTCCGCTGAAATTGGTGCTTTTAGAAAATAGGGAAATGAAAGTGCCCCTCTGGTTCCTTTTTCTTGTATTATGAAGCTACAGATGTATTCCAAGCACTATAAAATGTCTTCCACTAACTTCTGCTGTTACTACTTTTCTTGAAGTGAAAGGTCATTTATGGGTACAATGCTTTTCACTGGGAGGGTAACTTCTGAGGTACTGTTACAATTTGAAAACATATGCATTTTAGTCTGCATAGAAAACCATAAATCCAATATTATATCTAGGGAGTCACATCATGATAATTTCATACCTTGTACATAGGGCTGGGACGATATGGCCTAAAATCACTATTGCGATATATTGAGCAGTTCACCTCGATAACGATACGCTAAATGGACGATAGTTTTAATACACACTTCCCCCAAAAATAAGGTATAAGGCCAACATAAATACTTCACAGCCATGTTGATGGCACAATTCCTTTTTTATTGCCTCGTAGTTACTCTACAGAAAGCACAAAGGGCAGCCTCTTAAAGTAACATAAAAGTAGCCGACAAAAAGGACAAAATCGACTTTTCTTTTAAATTTTCTAGGATACCGAAAATACCGAGCTGGGCAAAATGACATCGATTATCGTCATAAATTTTGGTATCTGTACATTTTTGGTATTTCGCCCAGGCCTACTTGTACACTTTTTTTTCAGACTTATTTACATTTAAATTTAGTTATTTAGCAGACGCTTTTATCCAAAGCGACTTACAGGTATCCCAACTTGATGATTGGGATCAGAACACGTTTGAAACAGGACCCTGGAGCAATGAGGGTTAAGGGTCTTGCTCAAGAACCCACATTGGTATCTTCAGTGGACCTGGGATTTGAACCCCCAACCTTGTGATTGATAGTCCAACACCCTAACCACTGAGCTACCACTCCCTCTTTACAATATGCTTTCCATAAAATTTACAAAGTAGGGTGTAATGGTACACAAATTGGCTATATATATTTGATATCGTATCTGTGTTTTCGCCTTATTGAGGCGTTTTGCACGACGTTGCTACATTTCTGTAGGTTTAAGAGTTTTTAAGTGTTTAATAGCTTATAAAGTTTTTAGGGAAGTGGTAGCGCAGTGGTTAGGGTGTTGGACTATCAATCTGATAATACAATTATTATAATCTCACCCCTCCTGTGACATGTAAGGGGTTACTGTACATGCTTATCACTTCAGTATTTTATTTTTTAAAAGTACACAAATTTTACAATCTAATTACTTTATGTAAGTCATATTATATTGATCATGTCAAACTGCAATTAATCCAAAAATCTTTTAACATTTTTTCTTTTTTTAAAACAAAATAGGAAGTTTAAATACGTTAGTTATGATTGGTTAATGATTTTCACTTCACCTTTGGACTTTATTAGCTTTTAGGTTTTTTACACCAACAGGTTTTACATTTTTCTTGATTTTTTTTTTTGTGAAATTTTCTTGCTTTATATTTCATGTTTTTAAACATTATCCACATTGTTTTTTACCGTCTTCAATGCCTGATGCAATGACCTTATGCTTAATGATTTTTTAATATTTGTGAAAAATGTTTTAGTTTCCTTTATAGTCTCTGTTCTTACACAATTTAGAAAACATTATTTTAAGACATTTTATGAAACTGAGAAATGTACTGCCCAGAACTAAAATGAATGAATTAAAATGAGACGGTTGTAGGTGTGCGTTTTTCCTAGAGTTTGTAATGACCGGTGATTTTTAAGAACCAAAAATACCCATTGTCGTCTAAATTTAACACTAGTGCAGTGGGTTAGTGGTTCAGCGTATAAGAAGTCTTATTAAGTACATTTGTCTTTTTCAGCTGGTACACTCTGGACTCCCGTCCAGGTAAAAAGAAGAAAGAACGAGGCAAAATCCAGGTCAGCATCCAGTTCATGAGAAACAACATGACCGCCAGCATGTTTGACCTATCCATGCGCGACAAGCCACGCTCCCCCTTTTCCAAGCTTAAGGACAAAATGAAGGGCCGTAAACAGGACTCCGATGCCTCTTCTGCCATTCTGCCTCGTTCTGGACTGTGTGACTCGGAGGTTCCACTTCCTCACAAAGTATCTAGGGAGCAAAAACACACAATGGAGCCCAAACCAAAACGTTCGCTTCTGGCCGGGACCCAGAAACTATCAGCAGCACACTCCATGTCTGACCTGGTTGGACCCAACTTTAGACCCAAGCTGGATTCAGTTAATTTTACAGAAGAAAGTGGTAAGCATATTTTACCATCCACATTTAGCTGTTGAACAGCATTTGAATTAGATGGGAAAGTATATATTTTTGCCTTTTTGTTTTGTCCATTTTTAACTTCCGCTCCGACGTACACCACATATCTCCTCCAAAGCTGTGGGTGTTGTTACCTCCTTATTGTTTTCCAACTACCCTTATACTTCACAAGAGATAATAGTGAAGCGTTACACACTTAAAATATAGAATATTTAAATGTTGCGTCCTGTCCAGGCTACGTAATGCAGGACACAATTATCACGAATTTCTGCTTCTCCAAAAACAAACACAAAACCCGCGCCTTTTAAAATGTCAGGTACACTACAGGTGAGCGTTTCAGTGGTGCACGTTGGACTGATCAGACATGAGACAGCAACATGAGACGGCCGACACGTAAGAACACAGATGAACCAAACATCAGTGTGTCAGTAATTCATACCCCAGTCATCTCTTGATACTGATACTGTATGAAACACTGTTTCATAGTAGATTTCTGTGGTTTTAAATATATTTAGAATATGATCACTGAACTGCAGCGTAGCTTACTCCACGTAATAGAGCCCATTCCTGGTATAACGTGGCCAGTCCTATATCTGCTTCACCACCATAAACTTAAAGTATTCCTCTAGTCAGCGTATTGTTAATCAGACTGTATGACTAAAGGTTACAGATCTGTCATGACGTTTGAGGGCAATAATTTTGTCAAGAATATATTTCCAGAAATAGGCAACTGATGGAAATAGTACTTGATGCTCCGTCGTGCATATACCAACTTCGGTGGGGTTTTTTGTTCCGTGGTTCAGGGACTTGGTCCTTATAGAAAATGTATATAATAATCGATATATAAATAATAAGGTCCATTCATTATCTTCCACCTGTTCCTCTAATAGGGTTGCGAGGGGGTTCCCCATGCCCATCCAGGGGAGAACATCTCGGGCGCCGGGCAGATACACCCAGAACAGGGCGCCAATCCATCGCTGGGCACACACTCACTCACATCCACCCACACAAACACACACTGTACAGGGCAATTTAGAGCATTCAATTTACCTGGAATCCATGTTTCTGGACTGTGGAAGGAAACCGGAAAACCCGGAGGAAAGCCACACTGGGAGAACATGGGAAGTCCACCCAGATTGGGACTTGAACCGGGAACCCCCAGCGCTGAAAGGCAAACGTGCTAACCACTAAGCCACCATGCCACCCATAAAGTCTATTAACAATGAAATTAAATTGAAAAACAAAAACTAACCTTTACATTTTTTAACCAAACATTTTTAATCTAGAAAATGTATATATTTACATAATACTATAATAATTAATACTGACTTTATTTAAAACTGAATTGATTAATTGTAAAAAAAAAAAAAAAGTATCGTATTTTAATCGTATTGAATTGTGCAGATTTTTTAAGTATCGAAAATCGAATCGAAATTGAATCGTCCCGAAGGCTCCAGTTTACACTCCTAGATGCGAGTGACTGAAATGATTCTAAAGACGCGTGATCTTTCTGAAGTGGTGTGAATGAGCACATTAGATTTGAGGGTCTTTTTTCTCTCCATACTAAAGATGTTTTCTTTTGACCTGTAATACCCTGTTAAAAATACATATAAACACACACACTTTTTATTTATCTATTTTTTGACATAATTAATACAGATAGCATTCCCCCTCATCGTCGCTCTCAAAGTGAGATGCCGGGATACCGAGAGGGAGAGGCACCAGATGACCCATTTCCAGAAATGCCACCGAAATTTGCTACACTTCCACGCAACCACAACCCCTTCGAGGGAGATTCAAGTCAGATATGGGACCGGAAAGAAAAGAAAGATAAGGTCAGATTGTTGGACCTAGTGACGGGGAAGAAAGAAGGAAAAAAGTCAGGCAATGGAGGACGAGCTGGAAGTCAAGGGGATCTGAATTCTCAGAATCCATTCACATCTGAAAATGAAACCAATCCCTTTCGCCAGCAGAACAAACCTAGGTATGCCTCTAAGTTCATTATATTAAAGCTATACAGTACAACAGGGTGTGTATTATTGTGAATAAATCATGGAAATGAGGTGGTGGACTGTTTTCTCTCTTTTTCCCATAATAAATTCACAATAATGCACAACCTCGAGTGTGTTATTTCATTTATCAATATATAAATTCATACGAATGTGAAGTGGTCAGATTTTTGCATTTGTTGTTAATAATGTCATGGCTGGACAAACCGTGAAAAAAGTCAACAAATCCGAAAACATGGATTCCAGGTAACTTGAATGCTGTAAATTGCCCTGTATAGTTTGTGGATGTGTGAGTGTGTGCCCAGCGATTATATTGGCGCCCTGTCCTGGGTGTATCTGCTCAGCGCCCAGATGTTCTCCCCTGGATGGGCATGTGGAACCCCACGGGACCCTATAAGCAGAAGATGGATGGATAGATGACTAGTTGTGGCTAAATGATAGACTTCCTGTGTAAATGGACTTACTGTATTTATCACACTATGTAAGGCTTCCTTCTCATTTTGTGTTGCAGTGATAGCACAAGAACTCCCATCAACATTGAAAACTTGAGCAAGAAAAACATGTCCCTAGAGAGTAAACAAGGCAAGAAAACAGCTAGACAATCGGTAAGTCTTGTACACATTCTTATCTGTACTACAACACGTGCCTAATTGTACTGTATTTGGAAGCAAGCGCACCATTCTTGACACCATTTTTTTTCTTTCTTTTTCATTATCTGCTGTTGTTGCTCTACCTTTTAATTCTAATGCAGCCTGAATACAAGGGTTGTTTTCATAGTTACACATATGAGTTATACAAATATTTCAAAATTCAAATTTATTTACGGTGGAGAACTTGCTAACAATGTGAAAGTTGAAACACAATAGTTTTGAGATGATTGATTGCTTTGAAGTGCATGTATTTCAAATCAAGTCAGGTTTGTGGCAATTAAAATGCTTGTGAAGAACCCAATCCATCCAAGGTGTTGTGTTTGATGGCGATGGTGAACAATCAATTGAACATATGAAAATGAGAACCCTTTACAAGGAGATGGTAGGTAATGTGACACAGGAGGGCTCTTGCGTTGGATGGTGAGAAGTATTGGTTTTTTTCAAGGACATGATGGGGAATCAAGATTCCAAATGTAAACCCTGTAGGACCTCGGGAAGTGGGAGAATTTGGCATTTATGGGTATAGATATAATCAATTATTTTAAGGAAATTAAACCTTCTTTACTAGTGATAAGTCAACCATTAATTAATAAACATATTAAAACCTCAGAGGTTACTCCTATATGCATTTTTCCCCCGGTTTTTAATGTTTAGGTTTATTCTTTTTATTTTTACTTTTGCTACTTCCTCCGAGTTTGGTTTCTTGTCGAAAGGAAGTTGGAACACGGTGCTTACTTTTGTGATTAAAAATATTGAATTGAATCTCAAATTTATAATTCATAATACATACAGCAACTTCGAATTACTCTATATCAATAACATAAATACAGCTGTAAGCCCCGCCCACTTTATGATGACCAACAATAACTTTGGGTTTATATTATGCCCACGTTTGAATTAGGCCCCGCCCATTCTGAGTACAGATAATTTAGATGTTTGAACAGATACAGATAGCGCTGTACTCGCTCATCCCTAGTATTTATTGCTGTATGCGTTACATAATCATGTAGTAATTAGCGTGCATTTTGCCACCCGTACATACGCCGCTGAAGAAACATTTACCGGGAGTGAGATTCGGCTGCTCAGGGGAAAAAAATTAAGCCGGGAGTTTCATTGAGTAGATAATACAGATACTACTACTTTAAAATAATTGATGCAAATACTCATCTTGCCATAAAAATGACTAACGTTGAAACAGCGTTACAGAACTCACTGGTTTATGCTTTTACATATTAGGATGTAATTCTAGTTCTTTATTTAACTGAAACGATTCTACAATAAAAAAGCCTTTTGTTCTAAACCTTTTTTTTTTATTTTTTTTTTTTATTTTTTTATCTTAACCACGTAAAGCTACAGTAACGTTAAGTCATTCATTTCTGTATGGCTGTATCAGTTGATGATCTTGTTCTGTAGATATTTTGATTACATTTTGTTTTTTTGTTCATTGAAGTTTGTGGGTATCTGCATGTGCACAGCCCTCCACAGCATTTCAACTAGTTTGAGATGTAGACTTTGACTATGCAGACTATTGCAATGTAGACTATTGCAAAACCTTAAATGTTTGTATGTTAGTCAGTGTTGTCGAATTTATGTTCTTGGGGTCATTGACCTGTTGTGTGACCTAATAATGAAATAATTATGCTTATTATGTTTATTCTTTCTTACTAAAGAACTGTGTTTTACCATGGTGTAACTTACCATCTGATATTGTAGCTAAAACAGAAAATGAAAATCTATATAAAATTATTAAATAATAGTGTATACTTACATAATAGCTATTCACCCTCTTTTTTATTGAAAATGTAGTTAATTCACTCGAAATTGACTTTATTGGGAATATAATAACACCTGCTTATTTGTAAGTACAGTGAAGGAAAGCGACTGTGTGTGGGAGGGGTAATTTTGACCGTACATTATTAAGTTGTCTTGTTTCACTATTTCAATACTGCTAATCTAAATTTTTCAACTGTTTTTCTTTAATGTCTTACTTTAAATGGCCGAAAACCAAGGTTAGACATTTTCAGAAGTGTAATACAGTGCCTTGCAAAAGTATTCAGCCCCCTTTAACTTTTTAACCTTTTGCCACATTCTCAGTCTATAAACAAAGATATGAAATTGTATTTTTTTTGTAAAGAATCAACAACAAATGGGACACAATCGTGAAATGAAATGAAATTCATTGGATATTTTAAACTTTATTGGATATTTTAAACTGCTCTCACAGAGAAGGTGCATTTATATGGAGACTTAATTACGCACGGGTGGATTCTATTTATCAGCGGTCATTTAGGTCAACATTGGATCATTCAGAGATCCTCACTGAACTTCTGTAGTAGTTTGCTGCACTGAAAGTAAAGGGGCTGAATAATATTGCATGCCCCACTATAATTTTTTTTTATTTCTAAAAAAAAGTTAAAAATATAATCTAATGAATTTCACTTCACAATTGTGTCCCATTTGTTGTTGATTTTTCACAAAAAAATGAAAATTTCATATCTTTGAAGCCTGAAAGGTTAAAAAGTAAAAGGGGGCTGAATACTTTTGCAAGGCATTGCCTGTTAATTGTCTCAAACCTTTATTTAACTGACAATAAAAAAAAAAAAAAAAAAACGATTTTAGTGATGCCTAATAACAGACCTCATTGTTAAATATAAATTTATTTAAAAACTGCATGTTTTTCACTGGGTCAAAATACATTTTCTTTCAATTATACATTTAATTTTAAACCTTTTGCAAATTTTAGGATTTGAATCTTTGAAAGTTTTGCATGTGGAATTGTGACCTCCTGTTGCTGTATGTCTCTGGATGACATTATTCACCATGTAATTGTCCAGCTTAAGATAAAACAGTGGAGCATGCTGGCAGCATATGTTTCTCCAAAATTCAAATGTAGTCCTGCACATACATGGTCCCTTGCTAACA
This sequence comes from Xyliphius kryptos, assembly GCA_025769995.1. Lineage (NCBI taxonomy): Eukaryota > Metazoa > Chordata > Actinopteri > Siluriformes > Aspredinidae > Xyliphius > Xyliphius kryptos. Next base: position 10,287 of record JAOUQT010045876.1, read on the forward strand.
TATTCATTGGTATTTTTATATCCTTGTCATGTGGAATCTTCTTTTTGGACTTAATTTTTTTTAAAAACAAGCTGGGAGTTGCATTTTTGTTAACCACAAAACATTTTCCACAATCGTATATTCTTTATAGAATCACAGATCAAGACTTCAGGTCTCAAATCTTGGTCCTCCCAAGTGTTCTTCCTTAAATACAACGTTAGACAGGTTTGGTTTTTGCCACTGTTGCTTCGACTTGGTCTTTGGGGCATAAGTCTCATAACACTGTAAAGCTGCTTTGTAATAATGTACTGTTATAAAATCGGAATACCTTTGTAAAGTATGTGACCTCTTTGTTAGTAGCTTGTGGCACCATCTTTTGCCGCCATTACTTTTTTTGTGACTACAAACAAGTGTTTCACGTCTGCTTTTTTGGATTTCTGTCAACTACCCTTTGCAAAATTCCGCCATTTGAGAGAAGTTGGTTCCTGACGTGTACCACCCGCTTCAGATCTTGTCACAGCATTTCTATGGAATTGAGATTCAGAGTTTGACTGGGCCAATCCAGAATGTAAATTTTCTTACTCTTCAACTATTCCTTGGTTGTTTTGCTGGAATGCTTTGTCACTCTTGTTGCATAATCCATTCTAGCTTCAACTCCCTGACTGTTGGCAGGAGATTCTGGTCAATATAT
>JAOUQT010045895.1:0-10956 GCA_025769995.1 Xyliphius kryptos
GCCCTACACCATACTAATAAATTATTGTGGTCTAAAACCAGGTGTTTCAGTTTCATTGTCTAACCCCTGTAGATTATATTTGGCATGTTTTCTACATTGTGCTGCTACAATAGAACAGTAATAACAGGAATGGCAACAGAAAAGACATTACTTTAATGTGGCAAGAGATTTGCAATTAAACATAATCAAGAAATCTGGACATCCAGAGATCCAGAGGGGATCAAGAATGAAAATTTCATCTTGTTATTATTCATCTTTATACATTTGTGTATAGAAAAGAAAGAAATAAAAATAAGAATGAAAGAAAGAATGAAATCAACAGAACTGTCAATGGAAGAAGATGAATTAAGATCATTTTGATCAGTGGAGGAATAAATGATAGCGGTTGTTGATGCACCATTAAACTTTTACTCTATCTTTCTGAAAAACTCCTGCTTTTAGAGCTCTTAATCAGCCAGTAATTGAGATAAGTATTTTGCTACATTGAATGATCACAGGATTAGGAACCCATGAAAGGGGGCATATGATCAATGATATAGTGCCCCAATTGGTGGCTTTAGCTTTTATGTAAGATGATGGGCTCTCCACTGCACAGCAGCAGGAAACATTTACCAACTATGTTGGCTGTCTGTATTACGCGGTATCATGGGTACAGCCAGAGTGAATAAACCATCATCCAGCAACAAACATCCAGCCAAAGTTCACACAGCAGATGGTTATATGTGGTTGATTACTAAGGCAAAATGACAGAGAAACTGCACCATACATGGATTGACTTGCATATGTAGAAGGTCAAAACCTTGTCTATTCTGTTCCCTATAATTAACAAAAAGCTGTTATTAGCAAGGTGTTCCTAATCCAGTGTTCATTCCGTGTATTGTCACTTTAAAAATGGTTTCATAATCAATTTGTACATTAGTAGTATAGTATACTATAGTGCTGTTCTGAGAGTGTCATTACTTTGCTCCCAGATCTTTTTTAATACCTTTAAACAGCTGCAGCAGCGCATAAGCCCACAGCTCTTTCTGCTGCCCCACAAAGCCCTGTGCCAGTCTCTGAGCCGTGTAAACCAGGGTAAACACAGTCCGTTCAAAGTCCTCCTTGTTCATACGGGCTCGGTGCTTTTCCAGATAATAGCAGAGGCGAAGGATATCTGAGAGTGTTCTGGGAAGAACGTCCTCACACATTACCTGCAGAGGCTGCAGTCTCCGGAGAGAAGCAAGTTCCTCATCAAAGACTCTGAGAACCATTTTCTCTTCCTCCACATACAGCCCTGACCACACCGCCTCACACACACACACACACAAATACACACACACACACACATACCCACACAAGAAAGATGATATATTAGTCATGTAGTGAAGAAGAATTATTTTATATGATGGTGGTGTTTGGATCTGACTGAACCTGGTAGATAAACCCAAAGGGAAAGTTTGTGACCCTTTAGAATTCACTACATGTCTGCATAAATAAGAATCAGCTTGTCACACAAGTCCTAAATATAGATAAAGAGAAGCGAATCGAACAAATAATAAAAATTGCTAGACTCAGTCTTTCATGTATTTAGGAAAATTGATCCAATATTACATACAGGGGTTAGACAATATATACCTTTTACATATGGGGCAACAGAAAGCTAAATATGCATTACTGTAATAATGAAGAACAGGTAGAGGAGCAATTTGCATGTCATATGACTGGGTGTATAAAGCGCAGTTCTTAGAGTCTCTGAAACAAAGATGGGAGGATGTTCAGCATCTATTAATAAACTGCATTTGAAAATTGTGGAACAATGTCTTAAAAATGTTCAACAAATATTGTGAAAACTTTGAATATTACACCATCCCCAGAGAATCTGGAGAATAACAGTGCTCAAGGGAAAAAACAAAATAATCATTCATTTGATAATATGAAAGAAAATCTCTTCTACAACTGTAAGTTCCCTGAAGCTTATAGGGAACTTGAACCACGTAGATAAACCCAATGGGAAACTATTTCCCATGTGTGCTGTACGGTGGAACATGTGGAATGCAAGTGATTGCTATGCCACCGGTCTGGTGTGAATTATTGATTCTTTGTACTATGGCAAGTTGACCATAGTCAAACAAAACAGAGCACTAGACCATATTTCATATTGAAAATTAATTTATCTATGCAAATATCTTAGGAAGGCTATTTATATTAAACATATTTTATTAAATACAGTATATTTATTCATTCATTTTCTTCTGCTTAATCCACAAGGGGTCATGGGTGCCCACCAGACAGTGCACCAATCCATTGTAGGACACATAAACATACAAACGCACACACATTCACACACTAAGGCCACTTTAGAGACACTAATTCATTTAGCATACATTTCTTTGGAATGCGGGAGCCAAGGCCATCACTTGGAGGTCAGGTCCTGAAAAGGTCTTTGCTTGGCATCTGTGCTCTGCTAGAGGCATTATTCTGCTTTCTGTTTCCACTGAAAACAGTTTCAGTTTGCTGTTTAGATTTGTTTCTATTCTTATTAGTTTTGATATTTTGAGGTCTATTCTAAACATTTTGTGATTGCATCTCATCCATTATATGTGATGGATGGACACAAATAGGTGACGTGAATGTAAATGGAGAAGTTGGCATATTGCCCTTTTAAAAATATTAGAAGAAATCAATTGCACATTGGTTTGTATCTGTCAAAAAGTGGTCTTTCCAAATGAGTACCTCATATAGCAGGTTGGCATCCTCCACTGATCTCTGAATTGATGGGTTTAGCAAAGCTGGAGTTCCTCTCTTCACTCTAAAGGCAGATGGATAGAGTACTAGAAAGAAAGGATCATAAGTTATTGCATGTTAATGGTGCCACATTTTCTTTCTTCTCTTTCTTTCAACTAATTAAACCGTCCGCTGCGACAGAATAGAATGGTTTTGGTGCTACCAAGTTTTCCTAGCAGACGCTTCATCTGCTCCCAGGTCTCATGTTTCACAGCACAGTCTACAACAACGAATTTAAGATAGAAACCTGTGTGTCAGACCTCAAGTATTGAGTATGCTATTCAACAAGTGGGCATGCGCTGATGATAAATGCTAGAACATACATTATATATTAAGGCTGAATATCTTCCTACTCATATACTGTATCATTGCAGTGAATAGTGTGGCATGAGGTGGATTATAGTATTGTGCATCCAATATAAAGTCATTTATGATTTCTATTCTTTCTGTTGTAACTATTTTAAAACCTACATTCCATGTTTATACATTTTTATTCATTGTTTTCCCTCCACTTAATACACAACCAGTGCCCACCTGGAAACTCTTGGTGCAAGGGAAGGACCAATCCTAGACAGGAACCTTGGACAAGGTGCCAATCCATCGTAGGGCACATACACACACTCACACACTAAGTGCCACATTAGAGACACTAATTAACCTAGCATGCATGTCTTTGGAATGCGGAAGGAAACTAAAACACCTGGAGAAAACCTGCGCAAACACAGGGAGACATGCAAACTTCCCAGGTCGTCACAAGAGATTGCTGGATTTGCATTTACAATGGCGAAATATAAATGATAAATAAAAACTAAAATGAGTTGTTGATTGTTATTTTGACCAGTTCAGAAGAAATATGAAATCGTAGTTGGATACTAAACTCATTGTACTGTATGTATTCATAATTAATGGCTCAGTTTGTAGAGTGCACACTGCTGGAAAAGAAAGGCATGTTAGTAATTTAGGTTCGACTCCCCGGGGCTGCAGATGCTTACAATAGTCTGCGATGCGCAGTCAGTGAATCCCTATCCCAACAAACACATCTGTGCAGCCAGCCTTTGCAAAGCGACGATGGCATATGATGTGACGTAATAATCAAGATATCATACCCAAGTTGGGGCATTAAAGAAAATTTGATGTCATTTCCTGTTTGATGGCATTAAACTGTATAATATTAAATATTTATGTATTATTACGTTAGTTAAACCAGATAAAATATTTAGTGATGCAGCATTTAATGGGAAAGTTGAAGTGTAGTTGACTACACTTTAGCAAAGTCAAGGTTTACTGGTACAAGATAATTTTGATATGATTTGTGCATTCTTACAGGGCTTTTGTAAACACATATTTCACATTCTTTAGTTGTAACTCATTAGGGAGTTCAAATTCACCCCTATAATTCAGATGCATTCTTTCCTCCTCTTCCATGCAACGATGTTAAGGATTCATGAAATAACAGCTATTTAGCCGGCAACTCTCTTAAGCTCAGAAGGATCATTACATGGTCATTTGCAGTTGTAAACTGGAATTTAAATATATATTTTTAAAATAAAAAATAAGCACAGAAGTTTAACTTTGTCTACATTTTAAAATATTTCAACCTACACCCACTCCATTAGATCAGTAGGTATTTCCTATCATATTATGCTAATATAAAAGACATCATTTTGGCATTTACCCTATAACAACATAGTGTTTACCCTGTACTACAGGGGAAGCAAGTTCCCTATGTTGCAGATGACTATGGCACACTGAATCCTGATATTTCTGACATTGAATACCAATGATGCCAGAGGTCATAATATGGTTCCTGATATGGCTATGATTGGCTATGCAGTACGAACTGTTAGATATTTCCAAATGATTCAATTTGCAGAAGATGCACATCGGAACCCAGTGATTCAAGTTTAAAGTTTTGAATGGTGTGGGAGGAATTGACACATTGAATTCCAACAGTGCTAGAGGTCACAAGTTGTGGAAGCTGTGGATGCAACAGAAGATGCATTTGTCTGATGGTGAAGATGGTGCCAGAGGTCACCAGTTATGGATGCTGTAGATGGATATGGCACATCAAATCCCGATGCTGCCCGAGGTCACAAGTACCTGATGGTTCAAGTGAAGTTCAGATGTTGCTCAAGTTTGCACGATGTGGAAACTGTGAATAAGTATTGCCAGTGGCTACAAAAGATGGTATGGATGGTCAAGGCATTTTCAATCCCGATGGTAACAGAAGTTGCAGGGTCCTCATGGTGTGACCATGTTTCGCATCTGTTAGGTCCAGAGGTCACAGGTTTGTGATCAACAAATCCTGATGTTACCTGAGTAATTTTTCATAGGTGTGTACGATGATGGGACAACAAATTTTATTGGGTGGCCAGTAGACTGGGTGGCAAAATTTTCCTTTCCAATATCAATCACAATCACAATCAATCACAGAGACAGTATTCAATAACGGGTACTTTTGTATGTGCTTGTTACACTGTACCTTGACAATGCATAGACATTTTTTGGAAGACATGTTGTGCACATGATAGCGTTTACCCACCCATTGTTGGGCACCTACTGTATGATAATAGATAAATCCTGGGTTACATTAGGAAGATAACAGAAAAACAAATGGTTGCAAAGCACAATCCACCACCTTCTGCATGCTCAGAGATGCCCCTGGATGGCAGGTGTTAATGGATATCAAGGTATCCCTTTATTCTCTCACTGAACATGGCTAGGTGTAGCATTATCAAACTTCCAGACAGTTGGGGTGAACACTTTTCTTATGCACCACACTGTAGCCTAAAACCTCATTAATAAAGGGTATTGTGTGGGGGTTAAATTGAATGGCACTTCAAAAATGACCTTTAAGAGTAATGTTGCCAGTAATCTCTGTAAGTCATATAACACATCATATATCATATCCTTGGAAGAAAAAAATTGTAATTTTTACGATACAGAATGAAGGACTGCATATGGATATGAGCTCTTAGGCAAAGCTCATGCACAATTTCCTGTCAGGGTTTAATACTGTATCTAGCCAGAAAATCTATGACTTATTGTGGCTTTAAGCCAAATGTCACAGTCAGGGCAGCTCATTAAAACGACCAAGAATGCCAATTCAATAAACACAGGAAATATAACACTGTAGTATCAGTGTAATGTCTCATGTAATTGTCTCATTTCACCTCGACTTATATCCTTTCCTGTCTAATCAAGTCCCATCTCATTATATCTATGTTGTCTTGGTGGTCTTGCTTCTAATCTCATCTCATCCTTTGTCTGATCTTGTACCTTATCTTGTCTCATCTCCTATTCTTATCCTAAATTGTTTTCTTATGTCATTTATTGTCTCGCATTGTTCCATCTTGTGTCATCTTATCTCCTCTCAACTTTATATTATTATATCTCATTCAGCCTGAAAACTCCGCAAAACTCACTGATGATGTGGGAAACATATTTACAGCTATATTGTACCTCTATATATACAAATAATTGTATTATCTACATCCCTTCTTTGTCTATTAACGAATGTGTGTCCATTATAAAATAAGTACAAATAAGTTTGGACAATTCCACAGAAATGATATCATGTGAAGTAGTGCTTAACACTCCTGAACAGACATTTGCTAGGGTTTTGATTTGATTGGCTCAGGACTTCGGGAATGTGTTTATGTGGGACAATGGTGCATTTATGGAAACTGTTTTGAGTCCAAAGAAGCAGCAAGACTTATTGTTTTTACTGCGTCTGAGCCTGGATCCAGGCATAATAAAAGAATGTAAAGGTCTGGTCATGAAGAAAGAGAAAAATAAAGAAAAAAAGAGTAAAAGTGACAGTAAAATCGAGCGCTGTTTATACATTTGATTAAAACAGTACTAAATTTTCAATTAATAATTTCAAAATTAGATAACAAAGATAGCTATTGTCTAAATACATTAGACAACATAAAGAGTAATATTCAATGCTTATGCACACAAATACAGGGATATTCACTCAAAAGAGGCACAATATTATTAAATGTCTTTACTAAATAGAATCTTTAAAGAATCTCTAAAGAGAATCTTTTTTGACAAAATGGAAAAAATGGATTGTGTTTGTTCATTTTTATCTAAAAGAACCCCGACAGGGTTGGAGAGTATTTTGGGCTCCGATTGCTTCCACCTAATGAGAGTTACAGCGGAATATTTGGGGCTTTTTTTAAGTGAATCTCCCTGTGATATATATTAATACACTATCTAAATGGTTTTATTTATTGATTGTACTCAAATTAAAATTATTTTATTTTTATTTACCTCTCCTCCAGGGCTGTGCAGTAGAGTTGGATAGATGGAAGAGGATCAGGGACATCAGGAGGGTAAAGGTGTTCTCCATCTTCTCCTTTATATACTCTTAAAATTTGATTTATCCTTCACTAACATAAATTCTGAACCCAGACAATCATCACTATAGTGGCTGCATATTACTTCCACATTTTTCTGTCTGTCTAACTCTGTCTAACTGCTAACTCCTCCCTCCTGGTTCAATCTCTCCTCCTCTTTAATTTCCTTATTCTCTCTCTCTTTCTCTCCCTTTCAGACACTACCATACGGAGTATAATATTTATCTGAAGTTATCAAGACATTGGGATCTTCTGCTTTTTTTTCTAATTACAGCCTGACAAGACATGCCACAATCTTTAAGGTCTTTTTTATACTTCTTACTTGTATTATTATCAGCACCTGGTCTTTACAAAGAGTCCAAGATCTAAACATGTGAGCTACCCCACTGCCCTGTTATCCATTTCACTATTATAATGAATCTATGTGCATCAAATATTTTTCTGATAATGTTCTAATACTGGCCTTTCCTACATTTCCAAACCCACATTTTCAAGTTGAGGGTTAATTATTAACTTTTTTCTGGTTGGTGATTGAGAATATTTCCACTCCATACCCAGATCATTTTTGACTGACTTTTGTAATAGGCTCCAGATAATTATTACTTCAATGCTCAATTTCAGGCACTCTTCCTATTCTGCATAATGATACAATACAATTTAAAAATTTAAATTTCCATTAATGTTAATTTTTCAACTAAAGGAAATGATTCTGTTACAGGACAGGGTTGCTCTCCTATACAAAAAAAGGATGGAAGTGCAGGGAGATTTTTTTATTTACAAAAACACTGAAGACAAAAACAAAAAACAGGTGAGGAATGTGGCACGTGAGGACCTGGGATCAAGGGGCTGCTGGTTCTGATCTGATAATCTGTTTATATCCTCGAAAAGCAGCAGCTGTGAAAGACATAAAAGAAAACACGTTAAATAAAAAGAACAAAACATTGAACATTTAAAATTACTGCATGCCGAACCGTTGAATTTTTCAACTCAGCTTTAAACACAGACTAAAATTAGAAAATGTAAATCAGCTGTGAGTCATTAGCAGTGGTGTGTCTCAGGAGTGGCCATGCCCCTGAGATACACACCGCTGTGCTGTCACACGCACACAGACAGACACACACACAGTGACACATAGACAGACAAACTTGGCAAGCCACAACAGCAGTGCAACCCCAGGAAGGATTTTAATTCCAGTTAATTCCAGGTTTCCTGGTTTCCTGGTGCTCCATTTTCCTCCAACAGTCCGAAAAGCTGTGGTAGGCAAATTGGTATCGCCAAATTGCCATTACAGTTGACACAAGATTAAGAAGCTCAGTCAGTTTATCCCTATCCACAGAGCAACATCTGTGCAGCCAACCATCGCAAAACGATGATGGCGTATGTTATCACATGACATGATTTCATACTGTTGTTATATAATGTATACTATTTGGAAATATAAAATATTTTTAATGACTTAATGTAGTAATGCAGAATTCATACAAATAAATATCTATAACAAAAACAGTGCTATAAATATGAGGCTCTATTCTTTTACACAGAACTATAAAATATTTCCAGGAAAAGCAATGGACATTAATGAGTCTTGGCTTACAGAATACTACGAGCAGACGTGGCTTTAGATATTTAGAAGTTTTGTTTTCATTGGCTCAATCGCAGTGAAAAAGAATTCAGCATTCCTCAGAAACTGGATAAAAACTCACACACGCACACACATTGGCATCTCTGTAGTTGTGGGGACTTTCCATGGATGTTAGTTTTTCTGATTTGCTTAAACACTTAATCCCAGTACTGAGACACTTTCCCTAACTTCTAAAACAGATTTACTGTATGAATCTCTCTTTTGACAAGACCTTAAAGCAATTTCATGTTGTTTAACACAGTTTTCATATCTTATTTAAAACTTTTTGCAAAAACTGGTCATTTCCTATGCAAATTTTCAAAGAGCATGTTTTGTGACAAAGCCCTTATTCAGATGAATAAGATACATAACTCTCAAGTAAATATGTGATGTCATATCAGACAGATTTGTAGGTTATTTTTCTCCAAAGATTAACAATAAACATGGTTTTGTCAACCATGTTACAGACATAATATTTGTGTATGAAAGCATTCATAATAGATATTTAGATCAAATATGCTAGGTGAATTGGAGACAATTATTTTACAGTCCTTAAGGTTGCGTCTGAAATGGCATCTGTTGTTAACACGTGCTAGTTCAGCAACACGAATTACTTACTGTGGTTACTCCTGGTGGCAGGGAAAAGATAAAAAATGAAGAAAAAAAAAATTATATATTATAAAACATATATTCCTCCTGTTTACATTAATAACATTTATAAAGGGAAAATAGTATGAAGTTCTATATTTTCCTTGGTTGAGTATACACATTTATATGAAGCACTTTTTATGGTTAATGAAGAGTTAACCATATATAAATCTATAACACTCCAATTACTTCAGTTGGTAAATATTATATTTTATTTACCCTTTGCTGGTTTTCATGTTTTTGTTATTCACTCAGTGTTTGCGGGTCTAGTGGACCCACTGCAATAAAATGCTCAAAAACCATCTCTCCACTACTGTGCTGTTAACACACAGCTATCCTTTCTCTCTTCTAACAGGATGCTCATTGTGTGTGTATGGGTCTTAGGTAAGAGATTGGGGTATGTGTGTGTGTGTGGTGTAATAATAATTCAGGGTGAATGTGTATGAATTTATTGAAGTAATTTCTCTCAGGTGTTTAAATTTCTCACCCTGTGTGAAAAAGTGCAACTCTGTCTCTACAGCGTTACTGTTACAATTAGGCAGCCATGTTTTCTAGTAGCATCTGTTCTTGATGGACAGTGTGTGAGCACTAAGTATTTGCATCAGATCTTTCTGTGTTTGTTCACTCACTGTGTTAAGGTAATTAGTGTTTAGTGTTAGTGATTTAGGGCCCAATTACACTCCAGTTTACTCTGTGTGTGTGTTCTAATAGCTGATGTAGTTTACTTTTTGTAGAGTGAGAATTTGATTACTCTACAAAAAGTAAACTACATCAGCTATTAGAGTTAGGATTTGGTGAAAACCAGGAATTAGAGAGCACAAGCGAATGTATTTCTAGTGCCGGTCTGTCAGTTTCGTCAGGAAGGGCATCTGTCGTTAAACGTTTGGCAAAACTAAAATACAGGTCAATAATCGTTTATCCATACCGGATTGGTCGCAGACCGGGTTAACAACGACCGCCACCAATACTGGTGGCAAACAGGGTACTGGCAGAAATTGAGCTACTGTTTGCAGAAGATGACGAGGAGGGAGAAGTATGTGAGGAGACAAAGAGAGAACAGGAAAGTCAAGAGGGTAGGACTGAAGATAGCAACCCTGAATGTAGGAACGATGACAGGGAAAGGTAGAAAACTAGCTGACAAGATGGAGCGAGGAAAGGTGGATATTTCGTGAGTGCAGAAGATAAAGTGGAAAGGTAGCAAGGCTCGAAGCATTGGTGCAGGTTTTAAACTGTTTTATCATGGTGTGGATAAGAAGAGAAATGGAGTTGAGTTGGTCCTAAAGGAGGACCATGCAAAGTGTGTTGTTGAGGTGAAAAGAATGTCAGATAGGGTGATGAGTTTAAAGTTAGAAATTGAAGTAATGGTGAATGTTGTCAGTGGCTTTGCACCACAAGTTGGCTGTGAGTTGGAGGAGAAAGAGACTTTCTGGAGGGAGCTAGAAGAAGTGGTAGAGAGCATTCCCAGTGAGGAGAGAGTGTTGATTGGTGCAGATTTTAATGGGTATGTTTGTGAAGGAAACAAAGGAGATGAGGAAGTGATGGGAAGGTTTGGTGTTAAGC
>JAOUQT010045905.1:0-10955 GCA_025769995.1 Xyliphius kryptos
AAAGTGACCAAAACATCAGCCAGAAAGGATGAGAACAGAGAAAAGGGGTGTGGTCACCACCTGCAGAAGCACTCCTTCATAGGGGGGTCTTGCTAAGTGCCTCTCATTTCTACCTGTTGTCTGTTCCATTCGCACAGCAGCAAGTGAAATTGATTCATAATCAGTGTTGCTTCCTAACTGAACAGGTTGATAGTACAGAAGTGTGCTTGACTTGGAGTTACATTGTGTTGTTGAAGTGTTCCCTTTAGTTTCTGAGAAGTGTTTATATTTATATATGTATACATGGAGGAAATTTGGGGTTGAAGACCTCAGGGCTAAACCTGAAATCTAAAGAGATCAGACACAATGGAAGCCGAGGACTTTGTTCTTTCAGAGTAAAATCCAAACCATACAGAAGTCAATCCGCTGCTGAAGGGACTCTGATAAAAGACTTAAAGAGGACGTTTCATGGCACAATGACTTCTATCAGTCCCAGCATCTGCTCAAGTGAGACAGGTGAGTGCAGATCACTGTGAGGAACATTGAAGTCTTACTGAATACGATGAGGAGGAGGGGAAGGGAGGAGGAGAGCGGGGAAGAAAGAGAACGCTTTACCGTCTGTAATTTCATCAATATAAAAATACTTCAGGGTTTGTTCTGGGTTCACGTCATGTCCCAAAAAGTACGAGCGCCTGAAATGAAGCGTTTATCCCATTTCCTCCTTAAGTTCTGCCGTAGATTAAAAAACGACTGCTGGAGGTAATTTAAGGAGGAAATCAATTTCGGGTTATTAAAACGGACTCGGACAGGAAATGGAGAATTCATTATGTCGTACGAGCCGCACCTCAAGATCGATGGTCAAAAATAAACAGTTTCTCATCAGTCGATCCATCAACGTCCAATTAAATCTGCTTCTTGACATCAAAGCATCCCATAAATCATCTTCCCTGGAAGTGCAGCATTGTGTGGTCACATGACAGCTTTAGGAATAAAACCTAGGGAACTATGTCTGTGATGTCACACTGCTGAGTGTGGGGAGACATACAGATACATACATAATTACTGTGAGGTCCTCCTCACAATCGGAGTTCTAGTTCATCCCAATAGTGGGGCAGTCATAGGCTTCTGGTTAAGAAACTAGCATTGCGACATGAAGGTCCCTGGTTTGATTTCCAGTCCCAACAATTACTATGGCTGAAGTGCACTTATTTATAAAGTGGCTGAAGTACCCTTGGAAAAGGCACCTAAACCCAATTGGTCCCTGGGTGCCGTGTACAGGGATGTCCACCACTACGGGCCTGTGGACATCCCTGTACACGGCACCCAGGGAAGGCCGGACAAGGTTCGCACACAAACCATCCATCCATGATAAAGAACGCTGTCAGTACAGATGAATGGAGGAGCAGGCGGCGTGCAGTAAGTCGCTAACCCCTGCTGGCTGTTGCCGTATACTAAGGACTGTCTGTGACACTGGCACCTTACCCTTGGCGGTGCTTGTATCAATCGGCTGGGAAAAACAAAGGCTCCCCCAGCATTAGTGTGGGATCAGTACGCCCCCTTTTATATATTTTGGGTAGGGTGCACAAGCTTTCTGAGGTAAACATCTGTGCGCATGTGGGCTATGCATATTACATCTAGGCCTTATATTATGCTCCGTCTGATTCACCTATAAAGAACGCATTTAGATGCAGTGGACATTGATTAGACATTGATCCACCTGATGAATGTGTGCACCCTTCACAAGCCACAAAGATTGACCATGAGCTGCTGGAAGGTGTTGGCCAGCACTGGTTCCTGAGCCTGTGACATCCTGCTTCCGGTCCTCTTTCGTACCCACGCTGTTACACTTGTGTAGCCACACATAATAAATTACCAACAATAACTTTAAAATTGCAATCAACCCTAAATCCATCCTCTCTTTTTCTTTAACAGACTTTAAGTTATTTTCATTACCATGAAAACTAATGCTGAAAATCGAGTTGTATTTCCGTAATACTTTTTAATTGGCTGAAATTGTCTGCTCATCAAAATTCCTCCCCAATTAGAGGACATAGCATAAGCCTGCTACAAGGCTCTGGTATCAAGGATTCAAAATCTGAATGAAGCAACAGGTTAATCTACAGTCATTTAATGTTACCCAGACTGCAACATTCATTCTGAAGGCCCAGGCAGATATATTAAAAACCTGGCAACCAATGAGGCTTAAAAGTGATTGGTTACTAATTTTAATTTAAAAAAAAATACACAATATGAAAGGAAGCAGACAGACCATTTGGAATTATTGAATAAGTATTCATGGACAAAATATAATATTAGTCTGTGATTCAGATATTTTTAGGCCTTTAGAGAAGGCTTTAAAGGCACTGAAATCTCACTACTGCTCAATAGTAAGAGTAGCGTCACTGCATGGTAGCATCACAGTATGGTCTCGGTTGTAGAGATCACATGAGCAACCCGAGGTATTGTTTAACGCTATGTGTATTAGGTGTGGGAGGTCAGGGGTGGAACTTGACTGCCCCCCCACAGGAGCCCTGTCCTTTTCAATAAACACTGGGATTGGGATGAACAAGAACATCAACTGTGAGCCACTAGTAACAGGAAATGTTACAGCCAGTTGAAATCGCCCTATAAAATCATAGAATAAACAGTTTGAGGAAGGCCCTTTTTTGTTACTTGTGTGAGGTCCATAAATGCATGGATGACTGGCCTGCACAGAACCCTGACATCCAACCCATTCAGCACCATACGAATAAATCAGAACCAAGATTTTGTCCTAGGTCTTTTTATCCTAACAGCAGTGTCTGACCTCACAAATTGACATTCTATTGAAAGAACACTGAATAAGAGGACGTGATAAAAGTTCCCGACTGTGTAATGTGAAGGTCCTTGTACTTTCGGCCACATGGTGTACAATGTAAGGGAATAGAAAAAGAGAAATGATAAAGAGGAGGAAGAGGAGAAGTGGAAAAGGAAGAGATGGAAGTGAACCGTTAAAGGGATCATCTGTATTTTTTCTTTGTGTATTAAGATCAATTGGTTTATCCTGCAAATCTGATTCACGCTTGTTGTAAAATCCGTTTTATCCCACACTGAATGAATCACAGACTTGTTACAACCCCATACACACACACACACACAAACAGTCCACAGTGAAGGTTCCTGTTGGTTCATGAACGTCAGAAGTGACACTGTGAGGAAAGGCTGCGGCACACACTGATGGAGAGTCTGAGGGAACAGATGGCAGCTCAGAGGAACAAACTGGGCCTCCTGCTGGCAAACTGTCCCCAGGTGGACGAGTGCGGAACGAGGGAGCGAGTACTCTGCCATATCCTGTACACTGTCATGATTTGGAACAGTTCAAAAGACTTCAGCACAGTTCTGTGGTTGGTGTTTTTTTACACCCATAGAACCCTCGCTACCAGGACAGGTAGCTACAATGTATAACAGTTATAGTTATATATAGATATGTGTAATATTTTGGATATACGTTCTAGGTGAATCATCTAGACACAGACTCTATAAAACAGAGTCATTAGCAGTGGTAAATAAAACGGAGGGAGAATTAGCATCTTGATGAGTTGGTACTCTGTAGGCCAGAGTCAAATACCTGGGAATTTGAAGTGGTCACATGGTCTGTCCTTTGAAAACCCTCTCCTTTCTACACGCACTCATTTGTTCCTAATGATTTACAGAGAACATTATCTCCCTCATTAATCTTTCCCAGTCATAACTCATCTTTTAATGTGTCTTTATAAAGCACTAATTGTTTTCCAGCAGAGCGACACGTTTGCTTTCACTGAGCATCTTATTACCACTGCGCTTTCATCGCGAAGGATAAAAGCCTGTGTTCACATTAGCCAGCAGGTCCGAGCAAAAACAGCCAAGATGGTCATTAACCTGCTCACGTGGTCTGAAATGAATACACATGCAATGCTAATGTGTCTGGCAGAGGAATCGAACCTGTCACGCAGCACATCATGCTGGCAAATGTGGGCATGTGCCAGACCCAAGCACACGGGACGGCCACCCACAAGAAGGAAATAAAAGTCCTTGGTGTGTCAGCCCAGTCCAAACCCATAATTCAAGCGGCGCTACTTACTTCCACGCATGCACACACGTTTACCTCAGACAGCCTGCACCCCTACATAAACTAACTTTGGCACAGAAAATGGCACTGTGGTGTATGGTTAGCCCGTTTGCCTCTCAGCGCTTGGGATCCAGGTTCGAATTCTGATCTGGGTGGAGTTTTCGCCCCGTGTCGGCGTGGGTTTTCTCCAGTTTTCATCCCACAGGCCAATGCAATGGATTTAAGGTGAATTGGCTGCTCTAAATAAACCCTTTATATATTGATGCTATATGTGTCTGTGTGAGTGAGTGTGTGCGCAGTGATAGATCTGCCCAGCACCCAAAATGTTCTCCTTGGAAGAGCATAGGGAACCCATATGTGACCCCAGTCCCTAGTATAAGATTAGAGTCCTGGTGTTGCTGCAATGAGGCCACCTTAGGTGCTTAGCACAAGCATAACCTTATTAGCGAAAGCTATGCTACGTAAGATAGCAGAGAAGTGAGCGACTTACTAGTGTACTAGTGGACGAGTGTGCAGTGAGACTGGTGCATTTTGTTGGCGAAATTGAGACTGCACTGGACATACAAACATGGCCTCACAGTCTCTAAACTATTGAATGCTCAATGCTGGGACCCAAACATTGGCCCTATAATCACGCCATGCCGTGACCAAAGCAACAACCCTTTGATTTACAAAACCAGGATGTTTAAGTTACATCCTGTTGAGGGATATGAGGTATAGACTCACCCATAGACCCCTGAACTAATCCCAATGAGCCGCAAGACTGATACGATGGACGTATGAAGTCAATTGCAAGAGACTATAATTAAAGAACAGAGGAAGCTGAAATGTGACAGGCACATCAGCCTCCCGCCGCTACACCCTGTCAGTTAAAAGCTGTTCTTAAATGATTAAATAAAGAAGCTTCGGTGATACAATGTGCTCTCACGCACTCTCTAAACTGCAATCACATTCCTAATTTAAACCTGCCTGTTACATTTACGCTTCGCCTCGCCGCCAAAAAGCTCCTTGAAAACTAATTACGCCATGTACTTGTCTGGAAAATGGCTTTGCCGCGGTCTAGTGTTTCAACGGAGCCCCATTCGGCGAACTTCAGCGCAGAAGTATATTTAAGAGCCCTCGTTCTTTCTCTGACGTACGCCGCAGTGGCCTCGGGAGTCCCGCTCGAGAAGCGAGTTGCAAAAATAATGTGCTTGACAGAGGGACACGGGAACATCCACAGAGCGCAAAGCCGTGCCAAGGTTATGCAGCGGCTGCGCCTCCACGAATTAAAAGCTCGATGCTTTTTGGAATTAAGGCAATACTTGAGACTGAACCCCTCACCTGAGGTTTGGTACAAGAGCTTCCTGGGTTTCCAAAGTATAGAGAATTTAAAAGTATCAGGAAGTAGAGGGAGACGCTTGACTCAGAGATGCACCAAGGCCCCCCGGTGCAAGAGGTGTGGATGGGGCGAGACTTGTTTAATAGAATGACTTTTAACCTTCTGATGAGAAAATGTGTGAGTGTGAGAAAAGACGACAACGGGCAAAGGGTGTGTGTGTGTGTGTGTGTGTGAGAGAAAGAGCGAGCAAGACAGAGATGAGAAGTGAGAGAGCAGGAGACACTGAGTAATAGCATGAGAGAGACAGTAAGAGAGACAGAAAGGGAAAAGGACAACATGTACAACAGAAAGACAGATAGAAGTGCGTAAAAATGAGAGACAGTAAAAAGCAGGTGGGGAAGCAAGAGGAATGAAGCAAGTAAGAAAAACTGACACAAGCAGAAAGACATACAAAGAAAGAGGGGAAGACATCGAGAGAGACAAGCCAAAGACAGCAAGAGAGAGACTGGGAGGTAACAGGAAAGCTCAACAGACAGGATGAGAGAGACACTTGGGGAGGACGCCAGAGAGATAGACAACGACAATGAGGAAATGAGAGAGAAACCTTATTCCTTTATGAGGGTCGCGGGGGGGTTCCCCATGCCCCTCCAGGGGAGAACGTCTCGAGCGCTGACCAGACACACCCACGACAGGGTGCCAATCCATTGCTGGGCACACACCCAACCACACACTCACTCACACAGCCACACACCCACTATACAGGGCAATTTAGAGCATTCAATTTACCTTGAAGCCATGTTTTTGGAACGTGGGAGGAAACCGGAGAACCCGGAGGAAACCCACGCAGACATGGGGAGGACATGGATACTCCACCCAGATTGGGATTCGAATCGGGAATCCCCAGTGCTGAGAGGCATCCATCGCTGGGTACACACCCATCCACAGAGTCACAGTCACACACACATACACACACACACACACACACACACTATACAGGGCAATTTAGAGCATTCAATTTACCTTGAAGCCATGTTTTTGGACTGTGGGAGGAAAGCGGAGAACCTGGAGGAAAACCATGCGGACACGGGGAGAAGATGGAAACTCCACCCAGATTGGGATTTGAACCAGGAATCCCCAGCGCTGAGAGGCGACATGCTAACCACTAAGCCACCATGCTGCCCGCGGAAAAAACTTATGGTGTCAAAATCCCGTTAAGAGCTTTTAAAACAGCACTTAAAATGACAAATAACAGACGTAGACTAAAACAGTTTAAAAAGGGGTGAAACGCGGTTTCTCTTTGGTGACAGAAAGCAAGAGGGAGAGAGAGACGGACTCGAGAGAGAGTAAGAAAGTGACAAGATACATGAAAATGAGAGAAAGTTAGCATGAAAAAGGAGGTGATGGAGAGGTGAAGAATAAGAGCAACAGTAACAAAGTGTGAGTGTGTGTGAGAGAGAGAGAGAGAGAGCGAGAGAGACAGGTGTTAGAGAGCCGTTACAGTTATTTGTAATAAGAGGAAAAGTTTTATTCGATCACAGATGCATAACGTTCTCTAAATCGATCAGACGGTTTCTTAAATGCATCCTAAGTGTCTAAGTAGCATCCTGCCAAACGTTCTTGTCTCTGCAACAGAACCAGCGATCCGAACAAAATCATGTGGACAGACCTTCTAATTATTTTATCTAACTTTTATTACGTTCCAGGGAAGTTAAGATCATGTGACCTCAGAGAAACGAGAAGAATTCACATATATGCTTCAGATACTAGGGCTTTATTTATGCTCTGAGGTAACAGTTTTGGGACAAGCCCTCAGCAGAGTATTAGGACACACCACTTAGTTATGGAACATGGACCTAGCCGAGCATTTCTGGACCACTCTATGCATCCAAAATTGTTTGGGAAGCAGAGAGCTTGATGGGTGAGGTTCCTCAACCTCACTACACGTTTTTGGGATGAACTAGAATGGAGACCGTGGGCCAGATTTGAGACCAGTTTATGAGATTTCTCCACGTTATGTCTTCCACGTCTCATCTCTCCTTCAAACCCACACACAGATCTTTCTCACCTTTCGCCAGGTGATTCGACTACCTTTCTCATGTCCTTGGTTCCTGTCTTCTTTTACAAACAGTGTCTGACTAACCAGAAGTATGACGTTCGCATGGTCTCCCATGTCCTTGAAGGTTTCCTTGTAGAGACAGAAACAGCTAGAAATTGAGAATGCAAAAGAGCCGATAGAGAGACAAAGAGACAACAAGCAGGAGAAAGTGAGACACAACCGATGTGCATGTGTCTGTCTCAGAGTCTGCTCTGCGATGGGCTACCGGCATTTTCTTTACCCGTCCTGCATCGAGCAAACAGAATATTTACAGAAATTTCATGCCAGTACTACAGCAAGGGTTGGGCTCAGAATGCAGGGTCTGTCATGATACAGAACGCCTGCACCTGAAGCCAATTATCTTTCCCACATAGAGGGGTGTGTATGGGGTGGAACCTGGACTTCGGTTGGCCTGACAGCGTTGCAGTCCTGGAGGATGGACTCAATGGACTCATATAGTTTATATAATTTTTACTATTGTTAAATACGGACACCTGATTTCTATACAATCTGTACATGGCTGTCTTACACTGTGATACTGCCTGGTTGCTCAAGGAGGATGAGTCCCCCAATGAGCCTTGGTCCTCCCCCAAGGTTACTTCCTAAAAAAAAATAACATCACAGCAGGGAGTTTTTTCTAGCCACTGTCGCTTTGGCTTGTTCTTTGGGAGTTTGGGCTTAGAACTATTGACTATTGTAATGCTCTGCTTGCCGTCTCCTAAATTCAACAATCAGACTTCTGCAATTGGTTCAAAACTCTGCCAAAGTGAACTCACGTCACTCCATTACTACTCTCACTCCATTGGCTTCCTGTAGCTGCTGCATTCAGTACAAGGTACTGACTCTGGCCTACAGGACTGTCACTGGATCTGCCCCCTCTTACCTTCAGTCCATCTTTACTAGGTACACTCCAACTCGTTCACTACGCTCTAGTGAGGAATGTCGCCTGGTGAATCCAACTCACCAAGGTGCCAATTCTCACTCCATTTCATTCACCACTGCTAAATGGTGGAATTACCTTCCCAACAACATCTGTAAGGCTGAGTCACTCAACATTTTCAAAAAACTTCTCAAAACCCATCTCTTCCACAGACACTTGCTGTAAAAAAACTCACCAGATCGAGTAATGATGGTTTGATGGTGCTGCAGTCTAGCTGTTCCAAAAAATACTGACTTAGCATCTGCTAAACCTTGTAAACCTTGCACGTCGTGCCAAATAACACCTCTTTCCCGTGGTTTATTCACAATAATGCACGACCTCAAGTACCTTGTTGCTTATATAAAATAGTTACCAACACACAAAAACAGAAAATCAAGTTTTGATGCATAAATGTGTTAACTGAAAGTAAAATTGCTAATAGGCCAGGCCAATTTTTTTTTTTTTTTTACTGAACCCTGACGCAAGTAAAATATTTCTGGTTTATTTAACAATCAAATAATGCTACTGTCTAGTTGCCAAATTACAAAACACAGGTTATGAAAAACTGAGAAACAGAATATTTTCGGACCCAGAAGCGTGGGTTATTGTGCATAATGTCAAGGCTAGACAAGCGACTCAGCCAATCAGATTTAAGGAACTAGCCGTTTTGTAATAGTAAATAGACTCGAGCTCCACAGTAAGTGTTCCACACTTATTACAGCTGATCTAATTGTACTTTATTTCACTCTTTTTATGGAGTAACTTTTCTTTTTACCAGAGCATTGACCACAACTGCTGTAGCGTAAATAGAATACAGATTCTGTATCTTAATAAAAGGAAAATTATTGTCTTGTTGATTTATATGAAACATGTGATTTTATGTAAAAAAAATTGAGTATTGTATTTTAATCATGTATCGTACCATGGGATATTCTGGTATCGAAAATAATCGAATTGTTGGTTTGTAGAAATGAATCGAATGGAATTGAATCGTCCTGAAGGCTTATTCACACCCCTATAAGGAAGCTACTGGACCAGATTTTGGAACGTAGCTTTAGGGATTATCATGCACACAGTCGTAGAGCCGTAGAGAGGTTGGACACTGATCTCGCAGGATAAGGCCTGGATTACAATTGACGTTCGAGTTCATCCCGAAAAATGTTCGGTGGGATTATTTCAAAGCTGTTACTAAGCAACATCAGATTCGGCAGTCTGTTGCTACATGGATCTGGATTTGTTCTTATACATTGGATTTATTCTCACTGAAAGTATTTTCAGCTCTTTCTACACCATGAGAGGATCCTAAACTTGGGATGTGTGATGGAAGTGCGAACATTCAATAACGTCTAAACATCCAAAACCGGATTTGCTTGTGGTACAATGTGCAGTTTAAGTAAAAGGCGTCTAAGAAGAGATGGTGCTGTTGGGGTCCAGCTCTCATTTGTACACAACTGCTAAAAGAAACAACGGTTTGTTGCGTTCAGACAAAGCAATTCCCTCAACAGCATGGACTCTCCGACCAAACAAACAACCTGAAAGAGTGCTACCCCCGATTAGTTCGAAAGGTCTTTGAACTGGCCCGGTGTTTGAAGGCTGGAGAGACGCCGCTGATGAATAGTGTTTGATAAACAACCTGACAGGACTTCATCGCAATACGGACGGGATGTTGCCTGGTATTGCATGTATCCACGTTGTTTGGATGGGATGTGTTTCCATTTACATTGCCTGCAGCTTGTACCACTTCCTGTGCTGTTTGTAAGAAAATCTGTCACAGAACACTCTTATCATTTCCTCCCTGTTTTCATTTCCACTTAACTCTCAGGTTTGGGACCAGGTGAATTATCGAAGGGCAGGCTGACATTTTGAGAAACGGAGAAAATGGATTATGGATGGATGGAGCAGGAGAAATGTCTGTTTACTCACTGATTAGACTGATGAAGACTGAGATGTTTAAGAACCTGGTTAAATTAGATGCTAATGTGGCAGCAGATGTTTTTCAGTATCATATATTCTAATCTAAGATAATCTACTGTATTTAATCTTATAATGCCCCCGTATCTATTTCGATGTTACATTTCATCCAGAACTACAAGTAATGTTTTTAAATTGGTTCCAATTAAATTAAAATACATAAAATTTACTAATGACTCATTTTAGAGGTAAGACTTAAATAAATTAAGGGATACAACAGACAAGGTGTGAAAAGGTCCCAGGTTTAATGCCTGTTTGGACTGCCTGGAATATATTTGTGTAATATTTGCATGTTCTCCATCCATGAGTGCAGGTTTTTATGCCATAGTCCAAAGCCATGCAGGTTGTGGGAACTGGAAATGCTGGTTGTGATGTGTTTGTTGACCTGTGATGGACTGACTTATAATATTTCTCCATGTACCGTTAAATGAGCACTGGGATAGGCTCAGACAAAACTCATAACTATTATATAAACAATCAAATAAAAAAATATGAATAGAGTGGGCGACACAGTGGCTTAGTGGTTAGCACATTCGCCTCTCAGCGCTGGGGATTCCCGGTTCGAATCCCTATCTGGGTGGAG
>JAOUQT010045922.1:0-33680 GCA_025769995.1 Xyliphius kryptos
TAATAATGGGATAATGGGGCTTAGTGGTTAGCACATTCACCTCTCAGCACTGGGGATTCCTGGTTCAAATCTCAATCCTGGTGGAGTTTCCATGTTCTTCCCGTGTCTGCGTATGCTTTTTTTCTTCTGGTTTCCTCCCACAGTTCAAACACATGAATTTAAGGTGAATGGGCGGCTCCAAATTGTCTTCTTAGTCTGAGTGTCCCAAGTCCGGTAGAGGTTGAGGGTTGAGTTAGGAAGGGCATCTGGTGTACAACACTTTACTAAGTCTATTATGCGAATTCATCGCAGTCACAACCCCTGAATAACAAAGGGGTTAAAAGAACAAGAAAAAGAAACGGGTGCAGTGAGTAGCACATCACTTTACAGCAAGAAGGGCCTATTTTTGATTTTAATTTGAGTGGTCATGGTCTAACCGTGTTGTATTTGCATGTTCTCACCTATTGCCTTAGTGGAACAGTAAGATGAAATAGATATATTAAAAAGCCCCATAGATTAAAATCTGTATGATGACCTCTTCAGCATACATATTTTGCCCAGTCAGTGCTGGGATAGGCTTAATCCCTCATTATGCAAAAATTAATCTCAGAATTACAGAAGCCCATCATAATCAAGACAAACAAAAATGGGTCTGGCTTTATTTATTCAACCATTTATTTTTTAAAGCACTTATTCTTATAAAAACAAAGTGCTTGAACCTATCCCAGTGCTCATGGAGGAAATACTCAGGGTTCCAGTCTGTCGCAGAACATCATCAACCCGAACAAAATAGAAACAATAAATTATTCATGGTTTGGCACATTAGTTGTCAGATTAGTGTCTAATTTCTAAAGATGACAGTATTTTTGTATTTTTTTAATTTTTTTTGATGATGGTTTTGTTTGTTCAAACTCCAATTAAAGAGAAAATTTTAAATATGTGATATAACCCATGTTACTCATCATCACATAGACTGGCAGTAATTGAGTAGGAGACTGTATGATTATTGAAATAACATGTATGCCTTTTTAATATTTAAAAACCAACAAAAACAAGTCAAAACTCACTTCTGCTGTTTCTTCTTCTGTAGAGTTTGGTATGAAGGATGACCTAAGGAAGATGGAGGTGGTTGGAATGTCCAGTCGGGAGCTTTATGTGAAACGTAAGAAAGTTTTCATGCAATTTCAGCAGCATCAGTTGTTCTGTAAACTGTAACCATAAAAAAAAAAAAAAAATTATTTATGATCATATTTTTTTTCTAATTCTAGGTCTATAGAACGATCGATTATATAGATTGTGTTTGTATATGAGTTACCTTTTATATTTATGAAAAAACTTCCAACTACTCAGGGAATTCATTTTAAATACCTTTTAATTCACACTTAAAGTATCATACTTTTTCATAGATTTTGAGAACAGAGAAGTAATATGCAGTCTAATTATCTGCGTGTTATAGTTTATGTTAATTCTTAACCAAATGATCAGGACACTTATGCAGACGGCTTCATACAAGTGTAATTTGTTGTGGTTGAGATAAGATACAGACTAAATAGTTATGGGTTATGAGTATTACACACGGTTAACACAGAGACACTGTACCAGTTTAAGGACTTGCAACTTTCTGG
The DNA here is from genome assembly GCA_025769995.1 of Xyliphius kryptos. Classification (NCBI taxonomy): domain Eukaryota; kingdom Metazoa; phylum Chordata; class Actinopteri; order Siluriformes; family Aspredinidae; genus Xyliphius; species Xyliphius kryptos. The sequence goes on from JAOUQT010045922.1 coordinate 1,605, forward strand.
TCAAAGGTCAAGTTTTTTTCATCGCCAACACACAATATTTAACATTCACATCATGTAAGTCCTGAAAGATAATTAAACATGACAAGAACAATGACTAAAGATTTGGATAAAATGTATTATTATAAAGTCCTTCAGTGTTTATCTTTACTATAATTTTAAAAAATTATATTTCAATGTTGATTTTGACCTTTATTTAAAAATGTCTTTTCTGAAAGTAAATAAGGGAAAAAAAAGTTGATTTCACATTTTTTTTGGAAATCTAAAACATAAGTAAAAGAATGCAAGTCTATCAAGGTTTCACTTCTGAATGTATAATTTGAATATCTGTCTATTTTACCTGAGGCACGAGACATGTTTTCTTTTTTTATTTTGTCTCCTCTCTGTTAATAAGATTTTAAAAGCGGGTAGATTCTTAACTTAATTCAATTTTAAATTCATTATAAGGGGCGTGATTGAAAGTAATGAGAAACATGCATCATTAATGAGGAAGCTATCAATTGACCATCTACTTATTATTCAGTCTTTAACAGACTTCATCTGTGGAGCATGATGGGAAATGATTTGGTGTAAGAGCTACTTGCAGTGCGCAGGCCTAGATTTTTGATTCGCCCATTTGCACTTGGCAACTCGGCAAACACATAATGGCTTTCTGGTGCACTTAACATTAATACTGCATTGTCCTTCTTAAGCCACATAGGAAAGCATTAACGAAACCTATACAGCATTAATCGAGCCTCGAACCATTCACAGTATAGCTTTTAATAGTGGCATACATGGGGATGCAACAGAATGTGTTTAGGCTTGAAAGCTGTAGTGGTGAGATATTATGCATTTTTTGCCCATGCTCTCCTCCTGTGGTTCCACATGCAGGTGTGAACCCTCGGGTGAAGTCGGGACGCTTTATGAAGCTTCTGCCCGATTACGAACACATGGACTATCGGGACATTTACACACGCAGTATGTACTGCCAGGTGTGAGCGTTGATTGTGCTTGGCCCTTTGCAGACATGGGCTTTGGTGGAAGTTTCTAGTCAAAGCATCTTGGGAATTCTTTGTAGTGAATGGAGTTAAATACGGTTTAGGAGAAGCTGTATGTAACCTCAGGATCTTGCATGCACCAGGCTTACATTTCCAAGATGTGCTGACCTGTATGGTTGACCCTAATCTCACATGTGTGAAGTGTTTTTTCTTCATCAGTGACTCTTATCCACGCTGCTTACTTGCCACCTAGACAAGATTAACTTGCTAAGCTGCTTGTGGGTATTGCTCCAGACTCATGTCTAATGGTAGCAAAGGAAGGCGACTAAATACCACTGAGAAAGAAACCAAGTACATCTACCCAATACACCAGAAGAAATCCTGAATCAAGCCAAACCAGAGACTGTTTTAAAATTCCTGAGAATAATAAATCTGAAAATGGAAATATATAAAAAAAAAATCAATGTTTCCTGCCATGAATGCTATAAAAAGTACAATATGGTGCTAGAAAAAAAACAGACTAACTAATGGTAGCAAAACAAAGTGGTTATTGCTACATTTACAGTTAACAGCTCTAGGGGAACAACATTATGGCAAATTATTTGATCAAGCAGAGCACCATTTAACATGAATAAACTACATCAAGCTTAACAATACAATAGCACTTCATATTTGTTCCCATAAGACTTGTTTGCTTTTTATGTGGATTATTATGTGTGTTTTGCATCATCTGCCTGTTTATCTTCCATCTACAGTTTTTATCATACAAGCATGACTTTGTAAGTCTATGGTATGCTATGCTTAATCAGATTGCCACAAGAGGGCGTATGTCTATGGAAAAATCATCATATCGTGTGGGAAAAGGCTTAGCTGTCAGTAATGGACTATGATTTTTCTTCTTTCCCTTCCTGACACGACCCTCACCCTCTACTGGACTTGGGACACACAGACTATGGGGGACAATATAGAGCAGCCAATTTACAGTTACATTTACAGTTAGACATTTAGCAGACGCTTTTATCCAAAGCTACTCACACATATCCCAACTTAATTGGTTTCAGAATACAGGGTACATAGAGCTATTTTGGAGCAATGAGGGCTAAGGGTCTTGCTCAAGGACCCACATTGGTAACATCAGTGGACCTGGGATTTAAACCCCCAACCTTCAGATTGACAGCCCAACACCCTAACCACTGAGCTACCAAGATTCATTGAGTTATCAAGATTTCCATGTTCCATACCAAACTCCATGTTTTTGGAAACCGGAGAACCCAGAGAAAACCCACATGGAGACGGGGAGAACATGGAAACATCGAACCTTAGCCAGTAATAGACTTTAATTATGCTTAATTAATGCACCTGACATGGCTCCGCCTAATGAGCGCCTGCGTACTTTTAAAAAAACTTTTAAAACCATGAACATGCAGGGGCAGAGAGACTGACCATGAGCTGGTGGGACAGTGGGCATGTTTGCATGAGGATAACACCATAGTACTGATGAGGTGTTCACCATTCCACCGATTCGTGGTCAGTCTCTGTCCCCGTGGCTTTTGATGTTACTGGTTTAAAAAAAAAAAAAAAAACGCTTATCAGGTGCATAAATTAAGGATAATCATAGTCCATTACCGACGGCTCCACCTTCTCCCCCAAGGCACGATGATCCTTCCACAATGTCATATCATTAACAGTCTCAATTTGGTTATTTTGTAGCATATTTGGTTAAAGTCACAGCATTCTGCCATTGGCAAGTTCAGAGACTCCACATTTTTCTAACAAGAATTTATTGTGTTAGATTAAAATGATTAAAGATAAGCAGGCTCCTTTTTTTTGTTTTCTTGGAAGGTAATAAATGTGACATTGCAGAAGGCTACAGGGCATGTCACTGCAAATGCACATTCTAATGCAATTCAATGCAAAAATAATGGTATATGTTTCAAACTAAATCTCTGACTTTTTTCCTGCACTGATTTCTTGCATGCATCTTTGCATCTCCTTTGTGACCTCCATATGTCTGTATGTTGTGTTTGCATTTTAGTGCTTCATCCATACAGGCACATTTTGGGTCTCTGGCAGCCAGACATAGGCCCCTATGGAGGTCTGCTGAACGTTGTGGTATGTCCCTTCACATTCAGATAATCAGCGAACGCCTTTAAGCCGGATTCATTCATTTAATTCAATGCGTTTATGTTCTCGGTAGGTTGATGGCCTGTTTATTATTGGTTGGATGTATTTGCCACCTCATGACCCACGTGTGGAGGACCCCATGCGTCGACGCCCTCTCTTCCGCATTCACATGTGGGAGACTAACAAAGCCACTGTGGAGTGCATGTATGGCCACAAGGGGCCTCACAAGGGAGATATTCAGGTCTGTGTGCATAATTGTTTTAAATAGTAGTTTGTATATAGTGTAGACAGTCCTAAGATTTTACTCATTTTGCAGACAGTGAAGAAGGACGAGTTCTCCACCAAATGCAACCAGACAGATTATCATCGGATGCCTGGGGGGAGGCAAGAGGTATGACCATAAGTCAGTCAGTTGATCAGCACCTACTGAGTTTTGTTCTTCCATGTACATTAGGCCAGTTGAATAAAATGAAATGATTTTATTGTCTTGGTAAATTAAAACTTTGCTGGATGTTATAATTAGTTTTAAATAGATCGTGTTAAATGCAGTTAGATTTGTGATTGACATTCCTAATTTTATTTTTCTATTTGTCCCTGTACAAATTTTCAGGAATTTCGTACATGGCTGGAAGAGGAGTGGGGAAGGACGTTGGAGGATATTTTTCATGAACACATGCAGGAATTGATTCTTATGAAGTTTATTTACACCAGTCAATATGAGTAAGTGTGATCTACAGTATTAATGACCTCTTTATCTGCTTTTCAAAACTAACTGCTAAAAAAAATGATACCAAACATTTAAAATGCATTTGCAGTAATTGCCTGACATATCGGCGGATCTACCTGCCCCCGTGCCTACCTTCAGACTTGCTGCAGCCAGGCCTTTTCAAAGGCACCTACGGCAGCCATGGTCTGGAAATAATCATGCTGAGCTTCCATGGTCCTCGGGCTAAAGCCACCAAACTTACAGTGAGTACATTATTATAATAACCTACACATTAGGCGAACGTGCAAATTACACAGTGACAGGACCTTGTCCATCCTTCCCAGACTGTGCTGCCCGTAGTTCTTAATCATATAACCTGAATAATCCTCATTACAGCAACACGTGGCATATATATCATCATCAATCAATCATGCCCATCCACAGGTGAACGTTTCAGGCGCTGGGCAGATGCACCCAGTACGGGGTGTTTTCTCTATCGCTGGGCACACACTCTCTCACATGATATAGGTTTTATATAAAGCTGCCAATTCACCTTGAGTCCAGGTTTTTGGACTGTCGGAGGAAACTGGTCAGTGCAGAGGACACCCATAAGGACACGAGGAGATAAACTCCACCCAGATTGGGATTCAAACCTGGATCCCCAGAGGCAATTGTACAAACCACTAAGCCACTGTGCAGCCCCAGATATAATAGGAGGCTTTTTATACACACTGTCCTCCTTTTAAGGATTTTCCAGAACAAATCATTCCAAAGCGGTTTCTATATTTTCAGCACTTTAACACTCAGTTACAAATTACAATTATTCCAACAACACTATATTAAGGATCCACTCTTTTGGCTGCCGGTGCACATTCCCTAAACGCCAAGTTAATGCAGCCTAATAACCCAGTGCCAGCAACTTCTAAACTTCCATAATCTATAAAACATTTAGCACTATGTTATTTATTGGGCCAATGGGAGAGGACATTCCTATCGGACTGCCAAAAAGAGTCTGATGATAATATAATGTAAGGGCAAAAATTTTCCACCTCTGTTAGAAGTTTGTGTGCTTGAACACTGTATTCATTCCTCACATGTCTCTCAGGGTGACCCTAATGTGCCCGCGGGTCAGCTGACACTTGACATAGATCTGAGTCGACCAGTGCAGCTACCTGATCTTGAACACCAGCGGAACATAGAGGAGCTTTCTCGTCTGGTTATGGGGGTTCATGAAGAGATACAGAGGCAATCTCAGGACAATGAGGCCTCCTCGGCTGGTGGTTCTGGGGCAGAGTGCTCTGAAGCTGCACATCCATCTGAAGCAGATGACGAGAAGACCGAAGGAGCAGTCTCGTCTAGCCCTCGAAATGAACCTCAGCCTTTCATCTTGCCTTTAGGCGTAATGGCCCGCAACGAAGTGTATCCACGCACGTGCAGGATATGGTGAGTGTCAGTGAATTTTGGGTTTTTTACAAGCAGATGTACACTATATGGACAAAAAACAGCTTATATTACAGCTACATAAGCTTTTTTGAGATGGTGCCACTTTGCAGGGATAACAGCTTCCTTTCGTGTGAAGGCTTTTTACAATATTTTGCGGTGTGTTTGTGTAAAACACATTTCTGAGGTTATACGGTCAACCTGGACGATTGAACCTGGTTTGCAATGTCTGTTCTGGTTCATCTCAATACTGAATGGCCTTTACAAAATCCTGACCAACAAGTTCTTCCTCATCAAAGTCATCCAACCATGATTTTTACACACTTTGAACTTAATGCCAAGTGCATGTGGACTGTTCCTGGACCAGAAAAAGGCCTCCCCCAAACTGTTCCAACAAACTTCAATAATAATATTAATAATAAATTTGACTTATATAGTGCCTTTCTAAAACCCAAGGATGCTTTACAATGACCAAGGGGGTGAGTGGCAGTATTGGGAAAACAGATGGCTTTCGAGTTGAGTTTTGAACACGGAGAGTGAAGAGCAGGTCCACATACATTTGTTTTGTGGAAATGGATCTGAACAAAACACCTAAATTAAATGCTGTTAACTGAACAGGCTACTCAGCTGCTGGTCCAAGCCCTCATCCTATCCCGGCTCGCCTATTGTATTGCTTTGGTGGCCGGGTCTCCCAACTGCCACAATCAGGCCTTTACAGCTTTGTTCAACCAGTCCAAGCAATCTCACGTGACTCCATTACTCTTCTCTCTCATTACACATTAGCTCCCTGGTGCTGCTCACATTCAGTACAAGGCACTGACTACAAAACAATCTCTAGATCTGCCCCCTCTTACCTTCAATCCACCTTTCCAAAATGCACTCCAACTCATTCACCGCGCTCCAGTGATGAATGTCACCGGGAGATTCCAACTCACCAAGGCGCCAATTCTGACTCCATTTCATTCAGAACCTTTAAATGGTGGAACGATCTTCCCAACACGCTCCGTAAGGCTGAGTTACAGTCTCTTGCTATGAAAAAAGAATAGCAGCCATATCGGTTAATGCTCAGATTTGATATTAGCTGGTTTCTCCTTAACTACTGACTTGTGATGTTCTCTCATTGGTAGGTCATTTTGGATAAAAGCATCTGATAAATGACCAAATGTAAATGAGCTTTTAAGAGTTGGTCCTCCTTTGCAACTATAACAGCTTCCTTTCATGTGAAGGATTCCTTCAGTATTTTGCAGTGTGTTAGTGTGCAAAGCATTTTAGAGGTTATACACTCATGTTGTACAATTGCACCAGCTAGTTCATCTCAAAGATATTGGTCAGAATTTTGTAAGGATTTTGTTAAGTTCATCCTCACCAAACTTTTTTAAACAGAATTTGGACTTGTTTTGTGCACATGGACCGTTATTGTGGAACAGAAGAAGGGCCTTCCCCTACCTGTTCCTACAACATTGAAAGCATACATTTGTCCGATGTGCACGGCTAGGAGCTTAACTGTGTCAAATGTCTCACCTGAGCAATGGATCTGAACAAAATGCCTAAATTCAATGAGCCTCAAAAAAGGGTCCATATAGTGTATGTCGTAAAGTGCATGATGAAATGAATTGGTTATAACAATATATATTTAAAAATTCATTCCACTCCATTACTTGTCATTGTGTAGAACCTGAGTACAAATGGCGTACATTTGACTAACACAACTTTCTGAAAATGTCAGTTTTTACGGAACAGGTCTAATAGCAGGCCATGGCTTCACGAGTCCTGAACGCACTCCGGGTCTATTCGTCCTTTTCGATGACGATCGTTTTGGGTTTATTTGGCTGGAGCTAAAGTCATTCAGCCTGTACAGCCGCTTAACCGACAAGCTGGAGCACGCCCAAGCCCCGAGTATGGAGCGCTTCGAGAACATGCTACGCAACATGCTATCCTGGACATCCTGATACACAGTCTACACATCAAAGTCCCGGTTCGGTATGCAAACCACAAAAAGGGGATGTTCTCGGCCTATAGAACCACAAATCATCCCAAAATGTTTATTTTACCCTTATATGCGAATGTTTAATCCACCCTTAAGGCAAGCCAGACCACTTAGGCTCTGTCCACCCTAATACATTTAAAAACGAAAACAATCCCAGGTGAGCATTGGACCTCTCTATCAGCATTAATCTGTGTCCTGATACACCTGGAAACGCAGCTCACACGATTCTTTATCTATACTACATTCATGTGTCAGGAGGTGACAATGACAAAGAAACAAATCTACAAACGCTACATGGAAAGAAAGAAATCCGGAAGAAGCAACAGTGGGTTCCTAGATCATTATTTGTAATCCTTCCCACACTAAAATTCATATCCTCCACTTTCAAATTAAAACGTGTTCAGTTTGTTGTCAGTAATGGACAGTTGTTAGTAAACAAGGGTTTTTAGGAGAAGTGGATTGGTGTGGACGCAGCTTTAGCATAGCCTGTGTATAAAGTGAGGCGGTCACCAAACACTGGCGCTGCCCATTCATATAAACACACTTTAATCCGGGTTTCGGTCACTGTCCTGCACACAACCTAATGAAACCTTCCTACCAAGTAGAAAAAAACAGCAGAACAAGTAAATTAGCAGCTGAAAGTTCAGGCAGGCTTTATTATATACCGACCGAAGCTTTCTTATTAGCTTAAAAAAATATTTATTTTTGTAACCTGGAGATTAAGACTGGGATCATTTGTTGGAACAAGGTGAGTGTGCCTCTATTTAATCCGAGTCCTGTATACTTGTAACTGTCAGTCCTGTTGAAATTATTCAAGTTATAAGAGCTTCAAGTGTAACCACCTGTCTTAATAAAGATAGGAATTGTGAGCCATTTGATTTACAATAGCTTTTAATTGCAGTATTACAGTGAACTACATTGTCTGAGTTTATCCTTTTATGGCCGTACTACTGTTTCTATTTTACCGTTTGCTTCTACCTTTACCTGTGGTGAGAGTTAGCCTTTAGTTTTCACATTGCTTTGCTGTAAAAGGTTTGTAACGACTCGTTTTAGCCTGTGGTAGACAACAAAATGTGAATATGGAGGCAAACGTATTCTGGATCATGAAAACCAACAAGTGAATCAAACCTTAAAAATCAAGATCCAGGAGTATCTGAAGCCAGCGTTTTGATTGCCTTTGAGCTCCTGATTAAAACTGATACCTTGTTATGGAGTTTAACCTGTCAGTTGGATTTAAGAGTGAAGGAAGTGTATTTCCCAGTTTTATTTTAGTAAAAACCAGGTAAATCTAGGTAATCTCAACATATATTCTAAAGAATATGCATGCTGCACCAATGCAATTTGCAAACATGGGTGAGGTCATTTCGTAAGGAATGTTCATTTGTGTACATTTACAGCTTTGTATCTCGGGTGCTACACCTTTGTATTTATCCCCTTGAATTATATGCCTAAAGTGCGTAAATACATGCTAATTTAAACGTTAGAGCACCTACAGACCTGAGATGAAATTGCAAGTGAATGTTCAAATTGTACTTTCTGAAACTAAGCGTTTGGCCAGCATGGAAGGACCGTGATTAGTGAGTGGAAATAAATGTAAGTCATCATTAACACCAGCAAGCAAGTACCCATAAACCACTGCCTAAGCAACCGTGTGGGCAATCTTCCATGGATAAAAATGAGCCCTTCTCCTGCCTTCAGCCGATTTGACAGATGAAACCCGATGAGTCACTCACTAGTGCTACTTCTTCTTCCCATCTGGACAAACGCTTAGCTGCGGACGTTCAGTACCCGCATCATTAGCATGCTTCTGAAACCCACTTCTGCTCTGTTCGAGTCTAAAGTCTCCAAATGCTTCCTTCCTTGTTCAACGATGAGACGTAATCCTAAAGCTGTGCAGCGGCTACTCTAAAGTGCTCTTTCCAAGGCAGGCTAGGCATTGAAATTTCTAGATTTCTGTTTGTACTTTTGTATTAAACTGCAGCTTTGCAAAAACTAAACACTAAAATCTAAGAGAAACTATATGAGAAATGAATAAAAAACATATTTATTATATATTTCTGCTTTATTTAAGATGTGATCGTGTACATTAATGATAGACTTTATTTTAAGCGCACCACTGTTCTTTTGTGTGAAGCCTTTTAAGTCCAATACCCGCATTTGTTCGATTTTTATGTCCAAAAATTATGTCCAATTTAATCCCATTGTATACAACTTCAGGGAGCTTTGAAGCTTAAGTGTTCATCTCTTCCCAATAAACTGGAGTTAAACACAATCCTGTCTGGTTCTGAATAAATGGTTCACATCAGAAGGGTTTACTTTTGTAAGTAGACTGTGAAGACTGAGTTATTGTGCTTCTCACAAGACCTGACTTGACTGGGAAATACAGAGTGAGTCTCCTGTAATGTTACGTGATTTGAAAAACTGTGATTTAGTCTCATGCAACATACCTGGCCAGTGAATTTGGGTATAAAGCTATTACATCATTAATATATGTGGTTTATCCACAATAACAATAATAACAACCTCATGTGCCTTATTGCTTTTATAAAATGGTTACCAACACACTATAATAAGAAAGAACAAAGTTAGATTAATAAACTCATTTACTGAAAGCAAAATTGCTTATAACTCTGCTTCCACAACATAATCCAGTCTGTTTTCTTTTTTTTTTTTTTTTAATGAACCCTGACGAAAGTAAAAGCTTTCCGGGTTCTTGGTCAAATACTGCCATCTAGTGGTCAAACTACAGAACGCAGTTTATGAAAATGTTCAGGAGGATAATATATTTTATATCGCACATTTACACGACTGTGAAGCGGTCAGAGGTTTGGGTTATTGTTAATAATGTTCACGGGTAGTCAAGCGGCTCAGCCAATCAGATTTAAGGACCGGAAGGAACTACCCCCATTTTAAAGATATAAACTTAAAATATATATTTATCAGCATTATTTCACGTGACAAATGAGTTGTGTTTACCAATTAGTATCATCTGCCAATATTAAGGCAATATCAATTACAGCTTTGGAAAGAAAAACTCTTCCAGCTTGAACTTTGCAGCTAACTTTATTAGCTCTGACAACAATCAGGTCTACAGCTCATTGTGATCCTGTACTGAATGCACCAGCTCAGGCAGCGTCACAGTCATAAAGTGGTAATGCTCAGCGTTTAGGTTCTTGGCTGCTTTTTGTTTCAGGCCAATGGCCAGATACTCTCGTTCAGTTCCATACTGTGGCCAGTGTATCAGACCCGGTCCATTAGGAGACCTGATGATTAAATATATACAATGCCATGATATCAGCAGTGAAAAAGAAATACCAAAAACAAAGTCTTTTGAATGCAATGCATGGAACTGAAGGACATCACTCACCCAGTGCGAGCAAAGTTTCCCCAGTATGCCATCACAGTCCTACACAGGTCATTCTCCTCCTCAGTAAAAGGGGCTAATATATAAATGACATCATATGAGACATGGAATAAATTAATCATGTACTTAACCCTTAAGCTAATTGGAGATTTAAATGTTTTTTTTGTGTGTGCGTAGAAAATCAGCATGTATCTGTAATATTTACACTATTTACACATTCAATCACAGTAGCAAGTGAAAGTGCATTGAAAGAGTGGAATGATTGATTTATTATTTATCTAAATGAATTATTTCTGTACAACTGCAAAGCATTTACTTTATTATCTGGAGAATGCTGGTGCCATTGTGGCCGATTCTCAAAGAAAGCAAACTCGCCCCTTACTCTCAGATATGGAAGTATGGCACAGAGGTTTGTATTTTCATTAAATTATGCCCATTTTATCAATTACATTTAAGTTACAAATTCACTAAATATTATTATCTATCACCACATATCTAAATTACAAACAGTGTAAAGTTCAAGGTCATACCGATTGTAAGTCAATAGAAACAGGCCAGCAACAATCTACTGTACATAACCAACGATGTAGGCTTTTTTAAATGATCCAAAATGTATAATTAGCATTATAAAAGATAATTGTGCTGTTAAGTAACTGAAACATTGCTTTACAAGTGCGGCATTTAGTCAGCCACTGATTGTGCAAGTTCTCCTATTAAGTAAGATGAGAGAGGTCTGTAATTTTCATCAGAGGTACACTTCAAATATAAGAAACAAATTAAAAAAAAGGAAATCACATTGTGCGATTTTTTTTAAAAAGAATTCATTTGTAATTTATGGTGGAAAAATCTGTGGAGGAAGTTGAAAGTCCGTCTTGCCCAGCAACAGCCCAAAAACATCACTGCTGTAGAGGAGATCTGCATGGAGGAATGGGCCAAAACAGCAGCTACAGGTGGGGGGGGGGAAGGGGGGTCGAATGTTTCGGGCACTAGGCATATACACCCAGAACTGGGCCCCTATTAGAGCATGTTTTTGGACCGTGGGAGGAAACCGGAGATGGGACACGGGAAGAACATGGAAATTTCACCCAGATTAGGATTCGAACCTGGAATTCCCAGCGCTGAGAGAAAAACATGCTAACCACCATGCCACCCAAGAAAGGTTATGTTACAAAGTATTAAGTTAAACTTTTGCTATTGACCATATACTTATTTTCCACCATAATTTACAAATAAATTCTTTAAAAATCCCACAATGTGATTTCCTGATTTTTCTCTCTCATTTTGTCTCTCATAGTTGAAGTGTACCTAGGATAAAAATTACAGACCTATCTCACTTGCACAATCAGTGGCTGACAAAATACTTGCTTTTGCCCCACTGCATTTAACTATCAAATTGTAACAGTATCTTAATAGGATTATCTTGTATATTGTTAACTTTCTGAAACATGAATCTGACTAAAGTGTTATTGTTTTATAAAATAACTTAGTATGAAATATGAATTACAACAAATTTAACAGCCACATATTTTATCATGTAATAAAAAAATGCACAGTCCTACCAGATGCCTTGATGTTGCCATTTAAAAAGCACATGCCGAAAACAAAGGCGATATCATCAGCATGATCAGCACCAACAAAGCTGGGCCGATTGACCTGAACGATGCTGGGTGGATGCTGTAGCTGGTAAAAGTAAACCGGTGCACCAGCAGCTGAAAGATCAAACAATGAATAAGTTATTTGCTGTTATTTGAAATTACACTTAAATAAAAGTCAACCACCAGAATCCCTATTTTTAGAGATCTATATATAATAGAGTATGTCCCCAAACCATGGGATACGCATGACCAAGCCTACTCCCTTTTTCTGTGACGGAGCCTATGGTGACCATTTTACGTGTAGTTCATGGAAACAACAACTTCAATGTTATACAAATTCCTGCATCAGGTAACTTGTTTCCATCAGTCGCAGATTTCTGGAAAAATGTCATCGATTATACAAGTTGCTTTCAAACTTTGCAACATGGCTGTAACCTTTGTTTGCCAACAGTGTGATACCTTTGGAGACACGCTGTCCCTTGTTTTTTAATCACGGAACCAGAAGTTAAACAGTCTGCTTAACAATATGCTGACTACAACAATACTTCCGGAGTTTATGGTGGCGAGGCCGGCAACAAGAAACAAGACCGGCAACGTTATACTGGGGAAGGGCTCAATTATACTGTGTATGCTACACTACAGGTCGTTTAGTGCATAAATATATATTTCTACAAACCAAAATATTCTTATGATTTCGATTTTGAGTTTTTATTGTGGTGTAAAGAATGAAATCTGCACCTTGATGTAGTTTTGCCAGTTTGAGAGCTGGGGTGATAAAAAACAAGTCCGCCATCATCTCTTTGTAGCCGTCTCGGATTTTAATAGCGTCAGAAGATGAGCCCAGATATTCGTCACTCATCAGTTCATTAATCCTTTGCATTTTGGGCTTAAAATTTGAAATGGCAAAAAAAGAGCATATCCAGCTGTTTTAATAGATGTGCAGAAATGTACTGAGTGTTATGTTCTACAATCACAAACTGTACTTACATCAGGATTAAAAGCAGCCATGGAATTCAGAACTTGCTCTTGATCCATTCCATCTACCCATCCTGGAGGTAAAAGAGCCTGCAAAACAGAATGCAGGTTTGTAGTCGTTCATATTCTAGGCTGTTTATCCTGAAAACTTGCCGAGGTGATCAGATGATGGGGCCTAGCCAATCACAAGGTGGACAAATCCTGTCCATCTCAGGGCAGTCCAACACATTCAAACATTTACACCTAGGTCTTTGATTCATTTGATCTTTGGGAACAAACTGGAGCTTGTAGTGGAAAGTAACAGACATGGGAAGAACATGCAAACACGGGACATTCTTGTAGGCTCGTAACAGCAGTACCACCCACAGTGCCAAACCAGTTTTGATACAAATCCAGCCATTCATAAAATTCCGCCGAATCCTATAATGGGGTGATGGGAGTACCCCATGCCCATCCAGGCATGCAGATACACCCAGAACAGGGTACCAATCTATTGCTGGGCACACACTCACTCTCTCTCACACACTATAGTATATAGGGGCAAGTTTGTGCAGCCAATTGACCTTGAATCCATATTTTTGGACTGGAAAGAAAACAGAGAACACAGAGAGCCCAAGCAGACACGGGAAGAACATGGAAACTCCATCCAGATTGGGGAGTGCTGGGAGGCGAACGTGCTAAACATTAAACCACCGTGTCGCCTGTTTTGGTATAAATGTTTATTTCTAATTTAATATTCAAATTTTAATTAACACTTAGTATACATACTGCATACATTTTTGTTATTCAAGGATAATAAACATGTGTATAATAAAATGTTGAGTGTGTACTGTATTGTGTACTAGTATTTACTCACATTTGGCAACAACCAGCCAAACTCATCATTGTTCACACCAATAAGAAGCGGTACTTTTTGGAACTCCTGGTTTTGCAGTAGATCTTTAACAGGCCCGGGGAGGAAGTTTTTATCTACCGTTGCTACAAAGTGCAGCATCTGAACCTGTGCCAGATTAAACAACATATTAGAAAATATACAGCTGATTTAAGTGTATTAGGTTTACAAAATAAGAGTTTTTTGACATCATGAAAATGTTCGTGTGTCAAATAGACCTCCATAAAGTTCCTACATTATTTGAAAAGGTGATCATATCTTCTGCTGACCACTGCTTTATGCACTCAGCAATTATTTTTGTGCTGCTCATGTCACATCCTGAAGCATTTGCCACTTGCTAAAACACACACAAAAAAAATCCTGCGTTTTAATTTAGAGGTCTTACGTCATAAACCACCAAATGAACACTCGTTTTTACCTGAGCTATTGGAAGAGGATCTGCCACAATGCCGAGCATTAACGCCGTGCCACTTTCTGCAATTACACGATGGAACAGTCCAGTAGCCAGTGGAGAGAGAAGCTTGAGGTCAAATGGGCCATAAAAAAATGCATAGAGGGAACAAACTTTAGCACATTTTATTTTCTAAATTTAACAGACAATGTTATGGCATTTTGATACTTTAATTTTATCACTATATTTTTGGAGTATACAAAAATAGCGTACAGTACCAATCAAAAGTTTGGACACACTCCTTCTTGCTCTTTTGTCCATTTCCTCCACTTACCATATAGATTGACTTTGTAGCTTTACAATTACAGATTGTCGAACATCTCTGTTCTTTATTTGTCAGGAGCATCACAAAACAGGCAGAATTTGGGTGGCGTGCTGTTTGTCAGTTCTGCAGTGACACTGATGCGGTGAGGGGGTTTGAGTGCAGCAGCGCTGCTGTAGTTTTATTTAAACACCACAGTGACACTGCTGGGATAGGAATAATGCACCGACCAAATAATACCTGCTCCGTGGTGGTACTGTTAGGGTCCTGACTATTAAAGAACAGAGTAAAGGGGATGTACACAAAAAGATGGACTACATTCTGTAATTGTAGAACTACAAAGTCCATTTTTACGGTAAGTGGAAATGTAACATACAATAAATGAAGCAGAAAGGAGGCATGTCCAACTTTGGACTGGTACTGTATATATATGTCCACGTAATAGAGTTTCTTTTGGACACTTAAATGTTATGATTATTAAAATATTATGTGCTGTACGTTTAACGAGCCTCACGTTTCTTCAATTACAATCACTTTTGCAAAAAGAAACATTTGGATTTAAATGAGATTTAGGCATGTAACTGAGATAAAGTAAAGGACATTTTAAATTCATTAAATGCAGTGTATGTGGTTGTGAGCTAGTTTGTGCCCAGTAATAGATTGGTGCCCTGTTTTGGGTGTGTGCACAGCATCCGAACTGTTCTTCCCTGGATGGGCTTAAATGAAATAATTTAATTACTATGAATACTTTAATTCATAATACTATAATGAGTTATTTATGTATCGTAGGGTGTGATAGTTCAGTGGTTAGGGTGTTGGGCTAGCAATCTAAGGGTTGTGGCTTCAAATCCCAGATCCACTAAAGTTATCAGTGTGGGTCATTGAGAAAGCCCCTTAACCCTCATTGCTCCAGGGATTCTGTGTGTAACCCTGTGTTCTGGCCCCAACCATTAAGTGGGATGCTTGTAAGGCGCTTTGGACAAAAGCCAAATGTAATGTAATGTAAATGTAATGCATCAGCCTCCCACCAGAAAAGACACACTTGCTCCTCCTGCTGACTCTCCGAAAATGGTCACAGAGAGAGAATCACCTCCAAAACTCTGAATATTTTCCTGGACCCACTGGAGAGCAGCTACTTGGTCTAGAAAGCCATAGTTTCCTGGAGCATGATCATCTCCTGTGCTGCAGAGGAACAGAAATTTTAAATAACAATGACATAAGTGCTGCATAAGTTACCATGTAATAATAAAGCAATAAGACTCGAGAGGGCGTGCGTGATTGTGAATAATTATTATTTTCAATAATGCACAACCTTGTGTGCCTTATTGCTTAATGGTTTTATAAACAGTTTCCAATGCACTATGATAAGATAACATATGATATATGATCCATAAATGCGTTGACTGAAAGCAAAATCGCTAATAGACTCGCCTTCCGCAACATAATCCAGTCCGTTATTTTTTTTTTTTAATGAGCCCTGATGCAAGTAAAAGATTTCCGTTTTTTTAACAATCAAATACTGCCATCTAGTGGCCAGATTACAAAATGCAGTTTTTTGAAAAAGTTCGGGAGAACAGTATATTTTCTATCGCACATTTATACCAATGCGAAGCGGTCAGATGTGTGGGTTATTGTGAATAATGTCACGGCTAGACAAGCAGCTCAGGCAATCAGATTTAAGGACCTAAAGCTACCTGTTTTATAAAATAAAAAAAATCTCAATAGTTTGCATTTAATACTAATGACATTCTATCTTTACGCAGTTATTACATAAGTTATTACATATTTTACTGCAAATAAGTGATCGGGGCAGTGAATGTCCAAGGTTTATTTCTTGTATGGATTTCCATTTACAACATGCTGGAAGGTGAATTAGAGATAATAAATTGCCACTACGTGTAAGTCTGCTGGTCTGTACTGGTGTGTACTCTAAAAAAGGCTAGTAAACTGTCCATGATGTTTTTTCTTTAAAACTTTAAAACCTGGACAGACAAAATTATTGCATAATCCCTTTCCATTTAAAAGTGAGATTACTCATTATGGTTCATCATGGTTCTTAAGCCTAAAGTGGCTCTCTGCTCCAGTATTAGGATTTATTTGCGCAAGTAAACATTACTGCAAATAAAGAGCAGGGACAACAATTACCTAAAGAATCCTAACAGTCCCAGCCTGTACTGGATCACCACAACAACTACGTTCTGATAGGCAGACAAAGCCGATCCATCGTAGATCGATGCAGAACCCAGACTCAGTCCTCCACCATGAATCCAGACCATGACCTAAAGAACAAAAACCATAATCTTATACTTTGCAATAAAATAACAAATCAAAAGGTCATTGTGTAAGATTTTATGGAGCTGGTCAAATTAAAATAATTACTTGGTTCTAATATGTGTGTAAAAGGTTAATTGTAAACGGTAAGCTTACTGGTAGGTTGGTTTTTTCACCCGGCTTTGCTGGAGTGTAAACGTTAAGGTACAGACAGTCTTCTGAAACATCGGGAACCTCCATCGTAATTGACAACATCTTGAGAAGTTCCTCCGTTTTGTCTTTATTCTGCACACACCTGAAAATTTAGAAGATGAAACACAGAGTTTGTAGAGAAGATAAAGAGTATCTTGTCAATGAATAAAGGATATCTGGGTGGTTTTGTTGGTCTGTTCGCGAACAGGTGATTCTTTTGTCGAATGTTAGTCACTGGTGGCACGGTGGCTTAGTGATTAGCATGTTTGCCTCTAAGCAGGATCTGGGTGGAGTTTACATGTCTTCGTGGGTTTCCTCCGGGTTCTCAGGTTTACTCCCACAGGCCAAAAACACATTTAAGGTAAACTGACTTCTCTAAATTGCCCCATATAGAGTGGCTGTGTAAGTAAGTGTGTCAATATATTGGTGCCCGGTCCTGGGTGTATCTGCCAAACACTCTGAAACGTTCTTTAATGGATGGGCCCACGTGACCCTGGTAGAGGATTAAGTGGAAGATAATGAATTATTTGGATAATACATTTGACTTGTACAATTTAAATAATTAAAAGTTATTATTTAAATCAGATATTAATGAGATGTAAGAGAATAAAAATTCAGTCATAATTCTAGATAAATTAAATCTTACATGTACGGCTGTTTAGTGGCATCTTTCACTCCCTTCCATGGTTCTGCAGGTTGAGGTGCGGAGAATCTTAAAGGTCCAAGCGGTGGCTTTGCAAAAGGCACACCCAGGTAACTGTGGATGACTGTGTTCTTTCCTTTTGCTATGTCATACATCCCTTTCAGTGTTCCATATTTGGTTTGCACAACTGGTTCTGGAATCGTGGCAGATATGAAACACAAGTTAGATAGCAAATAACAAATACACATCTCTTAAAAGAAAGTGACACAGGCAGATTTTACAGATTAATAAATAATTGGTAAGAAAATTAGTAGTTTTGTATTCCTGAGCCCCATGCCGCCATTTACCTGTGGTGTTGTGGGAAAATATCTTCTGTTATTTCTTCTTATTTATTATTTGAGTTAAATTGCACATTAACACTTAAGAAAAAATTAACTGGAAACCCTCTCATATACTGCTTATCGATTTGTTTGATTCTTGACGTTTCCTTATCAATTATTTATAGTTATTTTACATATAGCCACTTTTCACTTTCGCCCAACAATGTACACAACATGAATACATAATGACAACCAAGCATTCAGCCACAAATTACATGCCAATTCACTTCTCATTTTATGTCACTGCTCACATTGTTAATCATTTACAGTTCACATTGGAATCTGCACTTGTTTTTGAACTTGGAACCTGGTTGAATGTCGTTTGAAAGAGGTCCTTCAGTTTTTAACTTTCACAATGGTAAAAATAATTATTGCACCATACAGGAATTTTTCAATAATTAGTACTCAAAGCATTGGATCTTTAAGTTCACGTGGCTTTTTTTTTTTTTTTTTTTTACTATGGTCTTACGGCAGGCAACACGGTGGCATAGTGGTTAGCACGTCTAGATTTCCATTTCTCCAGATCCAGGTTCCTGGGTAAAGTTTTCATGTTCTCACGTGTCTGCGTGGGTTTCTTTAGGTTTTTCGGTTTCCTCCCACAGTCCAAAATATGGATTTAAGGAGAGTTGGCTGCCAATATCTAATTTGCCTCTATGTAGTATGTGTTTGTCTGTGTGAGTGACTTTGTGCCCAGTAATGGATTGACACCCTGGTGTATCTGCCCAGTGCCATAAACATTTTTAAAAAATTTTTTGGATGGGCATGGGGAACCCCCTGCGATCCTTGTAGGTATTAGAGAACACCCTGATGACACTGGAGGGGTCTTGTGTTTGATAGCAATATCAAACGAACCATTGAACATAGGAAGGTGGAAAGTACTCCAGTATTCCAAGGACATGAAAGGAAATTACTATGCCAAATTTCAGCTTTGAAGGTACTCAGGAAGTGGGAGACTTATTGATGAGTCATAAAGACCAGATCAGTTAAATTATGCAGAATATGTTCACCTATTATCCTCACACAAAATATGACAATGACGATTTATTTAATTGACATCTCCATTTAATCCTTATAATGCCAAACAATTTAACTTCTGAAGACTATGTATGATTAAGACTTAAGTTCATACCACAATTTCAAACTTAATCACTTATCTAATGACTTACTCATCATGGGGTTAATACTATAAAACAATCTAGAGATTTGCTTTACCTTCCTTTATCTGTTGCTTTAACTGAGGAAGAGTCTCAGTTATAAAGCTGTAATGCTTTCCCTTGATGTCTTTTTCAGCTTTCTGCTTCAGACCAATGCCCAAATATTCAGCTTCACTTCCAAACTCTGGCCATAAAGTTAGACCTGGTCCATTTGGAGACCTCACCAAAATGACAGAAACAAATCTTAACTTTACAGGGTTTAAATTAATGATGTTGTGAAAGATTTTGTGTTACAAAAGTAACTTGATTTGCCTTCCTTTTACGAGCCCCTTTATCTTTCTGGAACAGAGTGTAACGTGCAGTGTAATTACCCAGTGCGAGCAAAGTTTCCCCAGTAGGCCATTGTAGTTCGACATAGTTCATTCTCTTGCTCAGTGAATGTTCCTGTGAGTTATAGAAAGTTTAAGAAAAAAAAAAAAAGTGAGGATAAATAAAGAAAGTTTGTCAAGAGAAAATAAAAACATTTAAAAGCATTGCTGTAAAATACTATTTTAAAAATAACATTTTATTATATATACATCTGCAATATGTGTACATCCTTGTCATTTTGTAACTTACCTTGAAAGTACCTTAAAAAGAGACTAAAGTAACGTCGATTCTCGTAATAAAAATGAATCAATGAATAGCATTTAAAAGCACATTAAAATATACATATACATGTTTTAATCGTGATCAAATTTAAAGAGAAAAGAAACAGGCAAAAGAATACTGGTTACCATGGCAACAAAAATGCTGTGCACATCTGATACATGCCTCTCTTTCTTTCTTTTTTTTCATGATTAAAGACGGGCAAAAAAATTAGATGAGCATTTTTTTATTATTATTATTTTTTTTTTTAAATCGATGAGCACCGAATCCAGTGGTATCGGAAGTCAATGAAAACAGAGATTCCAGTGTATTTATTTTTAACTGTCCATGACCAACCCAGATCATGTCAGTGACCCAATTTTGGGTGGCGACCCCCATTTGAGAAGCGCTCGTCTATACAGCATATTTGGAGCAATGAGGGTTAAGGGTCTTGCTCATCCCATATTGGTAACTTCAGTGGACCTGGGATTTGAACCCCAAACCTTCAAATTGATAACCCAACACCACACTGAGCTTTTACTCCCACTTAAGAAATACAATAATAATGTATGAATTATTTTAACTTTACTCAATAACATTACCAAAGCAAAAGTATTTGAAACAGTAACAACATTGTAAACTATAATCTGAAAACAAAATGTAAAAAATCCATCCTCCATTTTTGAACCTTACCAGTTGTCTTAATGTGGCTGTTCATGAAGCAGGCCCCAAAAACAAAGAACATTTCATCTCCATGGTCGCTTCCTACAAAGTCAGGCCTCGTCTTCTTTAACTCATTAAAAGTGTGCTGGAACTCGTACACATAAACTGGTGCTCCAGAGGCTTGTGATTAAAAATGATTAAAACAAACATTATCATCATCATTTTTTACCTTAAACTTTTATAAATTCTCAGTAGTTATTATTACCTTTGTGGAATGTTGCTAATTCTCGACTAGGAATGTTAAAAATCAGGTCTCCATACATCTCTCTTAATCCATCCCTGAGTTTTATGGGGTCATCGGTGCTTCCTATGTATTCATTTGCTACCAAATCGTTCAGCCGGTTGTCTTTTAACTAAAGGTAATAAATGACATACATTTTACTGAATATTTGCAATATGTTTACATATTAATAAGAGGCCAATAATTACTTAGAAAAAAAATATTTAGAAATATCAACAACCATCATTAAAAATAATGCAATTATTAAAATGAAGTGCTGTGGTGGTTTTGATCAGTCTATTTATTCAGATGGATGGCACACCATCTTAGTGGTTAGCAGGTTGTCAATGTTGAGGATCCAGGTTCGAATCCCAATCAGGGGGGAGTTTCCATGTCCTCCCTGTGTCTGTGTGGGTTTGCTCCGGGTTCTGTGGTTTCCTCCCACAGTCCAAAAACATGGATTCAAGGTACATTGGTTGCTCTAAATTAGTGTGGTGTGGTGCGGTGTGTGTGTGTGTGTGTGTGTGTACACAGCATTGGATTGGCACCCTGTCCTGGGTGTATCTGCTCAATGCCTGAAACATTATCTTCTAAGAGTATATGGAAAACACCACCGCGCCCCTAATTAAAGGATTAAGAGGAAGATAATGAAGATCTATTAATTTGGCTATTTTTTTTTGGACAATAAAATACAATTTTTTTTACAGTTCTACATTTTTTCAAGCAAATACTTAAATGGCCTAGGAACATTCTCTTAAAAATGTGTTTTTTATACCATATTAAGCCTGTTTTTTATTGTTATACATTTAGTTTACCATGATGGGCTTAGAGACACATCGATATTTACTTACATCCTGGAAAAAAAAATGTGTTAAAGCCTTATATTTAGCTCTGTCTATTCCATCAGTCCATCCAGATCCAGCAAGGAACTGAGGAAAAAAAACGTGTCAGTATCTTTATGTAATGCACTATTTTTATCTTACAGAATATTTGGTTACACAGAGGGTGAAAATCCCCTTACATTAAGGAGTCCAAAGCCACATTCATCATCAGTCACTCCCGTAATCAGTGGCACTTTGTGAAATTCTTTGTTTTGAAGCAGCTCTTTAGCAGATTTTGGAAGGAAATGCCCATCGTTGGTCAAGACAAATTGGAAGACTTCCTCCTAGCAAAACAGAAAACAAGCAAACTGCTATTGAATAGCACATATGTACAAAATGAAAGAAATCCTCACGCCACCGAAACCTTTTTTTTAAAAGCACTTGCCATAAACGTACCGTTTGGTAAATCCTTAAAAGATCCTTTTCTGTAAACTGCATGGCACATTCCACTATCTTTTTCGTAGTGGAAACATCACAGCCGGATGCATTTGTCACAGCCTAAGTGTAGAGACATTAATTAACATTTAAAAATTTTATTGTAAAAACATTTTACTCCCCGATATTAATCACAATTACAGATGAGACAATTGGAATTAATCACAATTAAAAACATTGCTATTAATTAAATCATAAGAGTGCCTCAACATTTTTCTCATAAGAGAAATACTGTTTAATTTGTCATTAAAGGTAAAAATACTTTTAATGGATATGAATATGTACTTTGAGGGACACAATTTTTTTTTTTTTTTTTTTTTTTTTTATTTTGTGTTCTAAAGAACATTTTGTGTTAATGTTCGGCAAAAGGCCTGGTGGTCTTTTTCCAATAACAATCTAATTTACATTGAATAAGTTACATACATAAGAAACTGTACATTTTTCCTGTAATTTTTTAAAAACTTTTTTGGGTAAAATTAATTATGGAATAATAATCATAATGTCATATAATCATGATTATTTCTACAACGATCGTACCATCAAAATCTCTAATAGTCTCATGCCTAGTCACAATATGGAAAATGTGTAGGAAAATCAGGGTATCTTTACCTGAGCTACTGGTAAGGGATTAGAGGTAAAAACAGCATCCATTAAAGCAGAACCACTTTCTGCGATGGCATAATTGAAGAGACCAGCTGTCAATGGTGATAGAATCTGTTTAATCAGAAATGGTAAAAATGTCTTATCATACTCAAAAAGTATTTTTTGTAACACTTTCTATAAATCCAGTATTCATAATGCAATGTAAGTGCGTTCATAAAGCTTTATCCAGTATTCATAATACTTTAACAGAGGCTTATGACAAATGTTATAATGCACATAGATGTTTATCATCATCATAGTCATAAATTGTTAAACCAATTTGACATAAGGCTTTATAACACAAAGTGAAATAATGCATAACTTCTGATTCTTTGGATGTTTAGACATTCTTACTTAAAACTAAATAATTACACTTTACTTAAAGTCGCTAAAGAGCATTTATAAGCCTTTATAAGTCATTACCTAGGACTATGTGCTGTCTCTTTTAAAGAGTTAATTAATGACACTTTACTTTACTTTATGTCTGTAAAGAGAAGCTCTTTTATAAACAGTTATGTGCACTTGTAAAGCCATTTTCAGGAAAAGCATGTTAAACACAAATGTTATAAGACTTTATGTCACTGGTCTATATAATAAGAATAAAAAATAAAAATAAAAATTTTAAATTTTATAATTCATTATGTCACTTTGTGTTATAAAGCCTTATGGCTGTTCTTTATGAGTGTGGTTATGTTCATTTATGGACATTGAAAAAGGCTAATGGTAAGTATTATAAAGCCTTATGAACACTAATATGAACTTGTAAAGTTTATAAATGTGTTAATATTGCATTAGGAATACCGAATTAATGTAAAGTGTTGCATTTTTGTTCTAATAATAAGACCCATGTTTTGTATTTTGGTGTGAATATTAATGTGAAGGCAGACAGGCTGTCAGCGCAGTGAGCATCTTTACCAGACACGACACACTGACTCCTCCTGCTGATTCTCCAAAAATGGTGACAGCGTTAGGATTACCACCAAAACTGTGAATGTTCTCTTTGACCCACTGTAGTGCAGCCACCTGGTCCAGCAAACCATAGTTTCCCGGTGCATGTTCATCCCCTGTGCTAAAATACGGAAGGCATCAAGTAAAAGTCTTATAAAAGAACTAAAAAGTAGAAATTAAACACATGATGTTACTATTTTTTTTTTACCTAAAAAAACCAAGTAAGCCCAGTCTGTACTGTATTACCACCACAACAACATTCTGATAGGCTGCCAGAGCATGTCCATCAGTTATAGAGGCTGAGCCCAGCACAAACCCACCACCATGAATCCAGACCATGACCTGTCAAACATACCAAGCACATTACACTATAATGTAGGAATAACTCATTAACAATAACACTAACTCAAATTTTTAATAGAATTACTATGGTTAATTTTAAAGGTAGAACGGTGGCTTTGTGGTTGGCATGTTCGCCTCTTAACGCTGGGGATCCATGTAAAACATGGATATAAGTGAATGGGTTATTTTTAATTGCCCCTATATGGTGTTTGTGCCTGTGTATGAGTGTGTAGAACTAGTTTGGCACCCTGCCAAGCATTTGAAATGTTCTCCCATCGATGGGCATAAGGAACCTCTTCCAATATAGATTTCAGCAAAAGATAATGGATGGATAATGTATTCATTTTACTATAGAAATTTGACTTATGTATCAGCTTAACCGCTGCGATTTGAATGATGCTAAATAAGTAACATTTGACTTTTTTCTTGGTATAATAAATCATAACTTACAGGTAGTTTTGCATCTTCCTTTGGTTTTGATGGTGTGTAAATGTTAAGGTAGAGACAATCTTCTGAAATCTCAGGAACCTCCAGAACCAGAGAAAAATTTTTGACGATATCTAAAAGCATTTGTCGGTTTTGAACACATCTATAATAAATGACATGAAAAAGACTCTGAATAAAAGCAACATTTGCAAGATTACAGTTTTTAAAACAATGTCAGAAATGTTAATTAATTAATCATTGCATGAGTTTGACAGGTTTCAGTTTTATCAAAACAATTCAAGAATGTTACGGTACCGCCCAAAATCAGACATATATTTGTACACATCCCCAATATATTATATTGCTCGGATTAGTTGTGTGTTTTTAGTAGTGTAATAAACCCTAACGTTACATACAATCATTTATAAACTATTGTTATCATTGTTTTCTTCCCTAGTAAGTTAATCATACTAAATAAAATACTAAAATACTATTAGGTACAGCTCCCGGTTTATCCTCTTACCATATAGATGGACTTTGTAGTTCTGTAATTGCATCCTGTGGTCTATTTTTCCACATACTTTGTTAGTACCCTTTACTCTGTAGTTCTCTGTTGATCAGGACCCCCACAGAGCGGGCATTATTAGGGTGGTGGACGATGGTATGAGTGGATCAGACACCTGTATGTTCTGATTTGTGTCCTGTTCTCTCTCCAGCAGCACTGTTGTCTCTGATCCACTCGTATCAGCACAACACACACTAACACACCTGCACCACCATGTCAGTATCACTGCAGTGAATCTTCCACCACCCGAATACCTTCTCTGTGTGGATCCTGATCATCAGAGAACATACTAAAGTGGACTAACAAAGTATGCAGAGAAACAAATGAACTACAGTTTGCAGTTGTAAAACTACAAAGTTCATCCTGAAAAAAGTCAGTAAATGTAGAATAAAGGAGGTGTACCTAATAAAATGGCCGGTTTGTGTATATTGCAAAAACTTCCGCAGATTGTAGTTGTATTTTTTACATTTCCACAAACATCAGCACCTTGAGAAGTTGTGTACACTTCTTTTGTAATAATGTTGTCTGATACATGTTGGTACATGTAATAGGTACAAGATGTACATAATATTTGTGAATCCTATAGCACCTTTAATATGCTATGATGTTTAACTCTGCAGTGGATGCGGTTTATGATTTTCACAACAGGAATTATCACGTCCCCAAAACCGATCACTTTTGCAGTGATGCAGTGATAATGCAGGAAGTTTGGGAACTCCATCACCTCTACAGTGTGCGATGAATCCTGTATGTTGGCTGATCTTAGCAGGAGCCCCGTCGGTAGTCAATGAATTTCTTTAACATTACCTTTAATTTAATAAATGTCAACTTCTTTTGTAGGTGTCTTAAGGGGCAGCAGTATCAGAAGTTCTTGTTTAATGAAGAAATCATTATAAACCATCAGTGGCCCTGTACTAGTTTCGGTTGTTTTATGGGGGTTTTCTGACCGGTCTTGTAAAAAAGACTCCGATTTGCACGACCTTAACTCGCAAGCTCTTTCAGCTCGTAGTGTGCTGCCCGTGGGTAGTTAGCATGGTAGCTCGCGTAAAGCATTTTAAAATTTCTCTCAACAGTGTGCTGCTATGGTGAGCTATTTTAAAACAGACTCACGAGCAACTCATGTGGTCATTGCAGGTGACCCATGGGCACCATGTTGGTGACCCCTGCTACAGATAATGTAATAGGATGTTCTTACATGGGTGGCTGTTTGGTCGCGTCTCTCATTCCTTGCCACGACTCTGCAGGTTGTGGCACAGCAAGTCTCAATGGGCCCAACGGCGGCTTTGCAAACGGCAAACCCAGGTAGCTGTGGATGACCGTGTCCTTTCCTACAGCCCTTAAGTACTCGCCTCTTAAAGCACCATATTTAGTCTGTACAACTGGACCTGTCAGAATGTCAGATACAGAAATACAATGCATTACTGATAGTAATTAGTTGGTTAACGTGATTTACAGAACACCCATTCACCATCTTCCACTTAATTCTATGCTAAAATCATGGGGGGTTCCTCATGCCCATCCAGGGGAGAAGTTTCGGGGTGCTGAGCTGATTCACCTAGGACAGGGCACCAACCTATCACTTGGACAGTCACTTGGACAGTCACTCGCACAGACTATATAGGGGCAATTTATAGGCAATTCAGTCTGAATCCATTCTGTGGGAGAAAATCAAAGACCTTGGAGGAAACCCACACAGACACAGGGAGAACATGGAAACCACTAAGCCACCGATTTACATATCGACTTAAAAAATACAATTCAGCAAAAAAAAAAACAAAACAAAAAAAAAAAAAACAACAACAAAACAAGCACGTTACAAAAGAGGCAAAAAACCCTCTAGTTTAAACTGTAATTGCTGATCTGTGCTGTTTTAATCTGCAATGTGTTACTCTAAGTGCTGTGAATGAAAAAATACAGAATTAAAATTACATCAGAGCTGTAACGATTGCAGAACAAGGCAATTTGTTTCTTACTGAAATTCCCTCCAGCTCTTACCCTGGTTTGCACTTGCTGCTGGGATCAGAAAGTTTGAGCCTAAACAACTTAAGAGGAGAAGAACCAAAGCCTCCATGGTTCAGCAGGCTGGAGCTTTACTGGTGTGATCCACAGAATGGCTTTTGCTGGAGGTTTCTCTCCCTCGCTCTCTCTAAAAATGTGTTACGTAACTGGGACCGGTAAGTAAGTGCGAACTTTGCCTTACAACTCTTGCAACATAAAGACTAATGGGCTTGTAAAACTAGCGTGCTGGGTCATGTTTAATAGAACAATACGCTTCAGTGGCAAAGAACAAATGCATATATTTAGCAAACATACTCTATATAAACATGATTTATGTTGAAGGTGTGGTAGCTCAATGTTGGGTCATCAATCAAAAGATTGTGTTTTCAAATCCCATGTCCACTGAAGTTACCAATGTGGGTCTTTGAGCAAGGCCCTTAACCCTCACTGCTTCAGGGATGCTGCATCAACCCAATGTTCTTATCAATCAAGGTGGTAAGTCGCTTATTTGGACAAGTGTCAGCTAAATGACCAAATGCAAAAGTATTCCGCAAGTTGAATAAACACGAACTTCAGTTCAGCCAACAACCAGCAAAACATCTCTGAACTGTAACAGCCTGTGTCAAATAAAAAAAAAACTAACATTTACATTAAATGCATAAAACTGAACCCCACTGCAGTTCCACTACGAACCGGATGGTGTCACTGCCGTTTTGCTCCTGCTCAGACCAGCGTCCCTTTCAAGCAGGAAGTGCGGATACCCCCATACGTCTCAAATGGTTGCACTTCCAACGCAAGTGCACTAGGTAAGGAAGCGGAACTCATTTGAACATTCCCTACATATTGTAATAGTGAAGGGTGCTGGGTTCTATTTGTGGCTGGAATTATTTAAAAGTAAAAGTAGAACGCAACTTCCAGACGTTCGATGTTGTGTACTGTAAATCTCTTTTGTTTGCACGAATGTAATAAAACTAGAAGAATATGTTTAGTTTGTATTTGTTTAGTTTGGAGATTTTCGTTTAGTCCTTAGTCGTTTTTGTAATAGTTTAATTTAAACATGGATCAAACAATCAGCCTGCGTTCGGGGACGGAAAAGGTGACCCTATAATAATATAAAAGTCTTACACAGGAACATGCGAATGTTTACATAACTACACACTTTTAACGTGCGTTTATTTGTAACACATAAATAAGTTATACTATTATTTTTTATATTTGTAATTGGTTTACTTTTGACTTTTTAATTTTTTTTTACATGTGTAGTTATAAGTGTTTTGGTATCTAAAGGTATTTCTTGTCTGCAGACTGAAGGAACACTGCAGGTTGCTGTTTCTTGCCATGATGTTTTTGATTTGGATTCTTGTCAATCAGATTCCACTCCTCTCTCACAAGGCACAGCATTCGGCTTTGTAAAGGTAACCTTCAGCCCTTGTTTGGACTTTCAGAGGTGTAATTATTTAATTTTATATTACAACACATCCACCATTATCCTGTATTGTTTGAATAATAATATCGTGAACTTTTTTGCCTGCTGTGCTTTCACACACATACATTTGTCCTTTACATTTAACCCATCCAGTTGGCTTAGTGGGCCTCTCCCGGATTGAATCCCAATCTGGGTGGAGCTTTCATGTTCTCTCCCCGTGTCTGCGTGGATTTCCTCCGGGTTTTCCGGTTTCCTCCCACATTCCACAAACATGGGTTCAAGGTAAATTGAATGTTCTAAATTGCCCGTATAGTGTGCATATGTGGCTGTGTGTGTGCCCAGTGATAGATTAGCACCCTGTCCTGGGACAGCCCTCTATACAGCTCCCAGGGAGCAAATGGGATTAGGGGGTCTTGCCAAGGGCACTTCAGCCATAGTATTTGGCGGGAAAGGGAATTGAACCGGTGAGCATACACCTGGCTGATTGCATTGCAGTCAAACATTGTCACCCTTTAAATGTGCTTTTAGGTACCTTATTCATAATTCCACTAACCCCGCTATGAAATATCCTATTTAGTTGCACAATATAAAACATATTCAGTTCTGTGACTCACTTACACCTTATTAGTTTTTAATAATGTTTCTCTTTTTATTTTAACAGGCTGTGCAGGCAGTCAACAACAAATTGATTAGTCTAAATAAAAACGAGACCCTGCTATTTGAGGTTATACTGCTGGGAAAGGATTGTGAAGACCACACCAGATCTAAGATAGCTGAAAGTGCAACGTTTAATGGTATGGACATCTGTTATGCTGAAAAACAACAAACCTGTTTTTCGGTTCCCTTTTAAAATTGTAATTTTATTCCCCCCTTTCTCAACCAGGACTAGACATCAGCAAATCTTGCTTTTGTTCTACGGTAGATTTCATAAAGACACTACAAGATAACCCTGTAAGGTTGTATCTGTCCACTGACAGGGATGATGTTCGTGATGCTACACAAGCAGGTACACACACTTACCCACGCACACACACACACACACACACACTTCTTTCAGTTTCTAATCGTCTACTGACCTCTGGTGGCTATTGTGTTTATTTATCTGTATATGTATATATGTGTGTGTGCGTGTGTGTGCGTGTGTGTGCGTAGTGTCAGCTGGGTGTTTTGCCCCTAGGAACTGGAAATGACCTGGCCAGAGTTTTGGGCTGGGGGGCGGCGTGTGACGACGACACACAACTTCCGCAAATTTTGGAGAAGCTTGAACGTGCCAGGACCAAGATGCTCGACAGGTGTGTGTGTGTGTGTGCATGTGTGTGCGCGCGTGTGTGTGCGTGTGTGTGCGTGTGAGAGCACATTATTAATTCATGTTGCTAACATCTTAGATGGAGTATCATGGTGTACGAGACAAAGTTTCCACGGCAACACTCGAGCTCCACGGTAACCGAGGACTGCAGTGAGGATTCCGAGGTGACGATATGCTAATGAGCTGCTCTCTGATTGGCTCATGGGTTAATAAACAGAATGGGAACACTGAGATTTTAACTAGCAGTTAAAGTGTAGCTCCGCCCCTCTTCCCACTGCTATTTTCTGATTGGCCGTTTCTTCTGCAGGTGCAGCACATTCTGACCTATGAGGATTCGGTTGCTGCTCACCTGTCCAAGATTCTTACCTCAGATCAGCACTCTGTAGTCATCAATTCTGCCAAGTAAATGACAAGAACAAGTGTGTGTGTGTGTGTGTGTGTGTGTATAATATATGTGTGTGTGTGTAATATATGTGTGTGTATGTGTGTATTGTGTGTGTATGTGTATAATATATATGTCTATAATTATGTGTGTATAATGTGTGTGTGTATAATGTGTGTGTGTGTATAATGTGTATGTGTGTGTGCATAATGTGTGTGTGTGCATAATGTGTGTGTGTGCATAATGTGTGTGTGTGTATAATGTGTGTGTATAATATATGTGTGTGTATATAATGTGTGTGTATGTGTGTGTAGGGTTTTGTGTGAAACAGTAAAGGACTTTGTGGCGAAAGTGGGCGGGGCGTATGAGAATAACGCCGAGGAGTCTGACGAATCAGAGACCATGGCTAAAAAGGTGAGCTGTGATTGGCTAATTATGATCCAGAGCCGGTCAGTGATTGGTTGAGAAGAGTCTAATTCATTGATAGGTAGTGAGTAGGAATTCAGATTTTAATCTAGAATGATTTCAGATTATATAATCATCCGTACAGAACAGAATGATTCTGATTGGCTGATTAACAGTTGCTATAAACAAATGTGATCTTGGATCTGATTGGCTGATTAAGATCCAGAGCGGGATGCTAATTGGTTATGAAGCTAGTATGATTCTTCTTCATCTTTCGGCTTTTCCCTGTCACCAGGCGTCACCACAGCGAGTCCCTCGCATTACAATCTGGCACATGTTTAAGCCGGATGCCCTTCCTGATGCAAACCCTCACCCTTTAATTGTTTATTAAAGTGGCTTCTGATTTTAGTTTTAATTCAGATTGGATAATGTCTGCTTGTTCTCATGATGATTCTGATTGGCTGATAAGAACCGCCGTCTTGGCTCTGATTGGCTAATTAATATTTGACAACACAGTGGTTGGTTACAAATCTCTAGTGTGACATCTAATTTCAGTCTAGAATCATTTCAGATGACCCAGTTTCTGATTGGCTAGTAACAATTTGCTCTCTCGGCTCTGATTGGCTGCAGTGTGGCGTGCTGAAAGAGAAGCTGGACTCCTTGTTGAAGACACTAAGCGAGGAAGCCGAGGCGTCTGCC
The DNA here is from genome assembly GCA_025769995.1 of Xyliphius kryptos. NCBI lineage: Eukaryota > Metazoa > Chordata > Actinopteri > Siluriformes > Aspredinidae > Xyliphius > Xyliphius kryptos. The sequence continues at coordinate 33,043 of JAOUQT010045922.1, forward strand.
GCCGTACCCACGCCGACGCCCACCATCACAGAGGAGCAGGAAGACGGAGAGTCTCAGGTTCCCTGGGCCACGCCCATGCTCAAACTCACGGCCCCGCCTCCTTGTTCGACCCGCCCACCTGTTGCCATCTTTAAACCCAGAGAGCAGCTAATGCTGAGAGCCAACAGTTTGAAAAAAGCCATCAGGCAGATTATAGAGCACACAGAGAAAGGTACGTACAAACACACACACACACACACACACACACATACACACACACACACACACACTATATCGTAAGGAAGCTACTTTTCTCACTCTTCTTTCTTTCTCCAGCGGTGGATGAACAGAACGCTCAGACGAATGACGTGTTCGGCACCGTGTCTCCAGATGAAGAGGAAGAGGAAGAAGAAGGAGAGGGGTACGAGGAGGATCAGGAGTCTCTGAGATCCTACAGCACCAGAGCACGACATCTCAGACGAGGTATCACACCCTACACCATCTCAAACTCCATTTCCCATAATTCCATTGCTCCAGAACGTGGTTTAACGCGTCCGTCTCATACGTTAACCGTTAATGTGTTTACTCTCTCTTTCTTTCTCTCTCTCTCTCTCTCTCTCTTTCTCTCTCTCTTTCTCTCTCTCTTTCTCTCTCTCTCT
>JAOUQT010045923.1:0-21266 GCA_025769995.1 Xyliphius kryptos
CAGATTAACAAAGGCTTCTGACAAGTATTTTAAAGCATTATTTTATAAAGCTTTGTAAACGTTTTAATAATGCATTATGAAAACCGGATTTAGGTAAAGTGTTGCCGAAATGATTCGTAGTTCTGTACCCACAAATAATTAAGGCTCATGTTAAAACACAAAATGAGACTTTTAGAACATTTTTACAATCTTGAGCTTGATACACATGTTCTCATTTGCTCACACAAATCACTTAATGTCTGAAATAAAGTGTTGAAAGCATTATTTTCTACAAAAACACCGAACTACATACAGCACCTCACTTTACACTACACTTTACTTCATTCAGCATCAAAAAACTTGTGCAAAGCATGAACTCAGAATTGTATTAATAATGGCTGGGTGAATGGCTTTCTTTTCATTTGTTGCTTCAGCGTTTTTTTTATCTGAAGACTGGAAATAGCAATTTCCTGACCGAAACGATTTTAAGCATAACAGACCTGCAATTTAGTATCTTTAACTTGCATATCAGCATGTTCCTGAAATGTGGAAGGAAACGAGAGGAATCCTCAGAGAAATCTCAAGAAAAACTAACAATTATGACATGGACATTATTTCAGGGTCATGTGATCTAAACATTCTTATTAAAAAGGGGCACTTTTTTGGAATACTGTATATAATGAAACTACTGGTCAGTATTACTGGTTTAATGACTGTGTTAACATACAGGACTAAGAAGAGGTTACGAATAGTCTCAGCTAACAGTTAGTGACCACTCCTTTTGACGGTGAAAAGGGTTTTGGGCGCTGGGCAAATACACCCTGAACAGGGTGCCAATCCATCACTGCTAACACACTTAATAACACAAACACACAATACAGGGGCAAATTAGAGCAGCCAATTTACCTTTCAATCCATGTTTTTTGATCGCTTAAGGAAACCAGAGAACTCTGAGGAAACCCACATGGACACGCAGAGAACACTGGAACTACAAGATCGGGATTCAAACCTGGATCTTCCTATAAAAGACACTTTTTCTTACAACAAACCATTATAATTGTAGGCACCATTAGAAAGTTGTGTGAAACCAAATGGTGGAAAACTTCCAATTTCATAAAAACCAGCGAATACTGGTGCAACTGATGATGAGATAAATTGTTGGCTATTTTATTAAAGCAGTTTTCCAGTATCGGAATACTAAAAATATTGGGACACACCTTTGAGTTATTGAATTCATTAAAAGGTGGTTGCTATAAGAAAGCTCCAGCTTTAAAAGATTAACAAATTGAGACGATTTTAGTGGAAGAAACCAACAATCTTTTAGATAATAAGAAACAGAAGAGGTGGTGTCTAAACATGATCTTATACAAATGTGCCGGAGATGTTCTGAGACTGCTGTTCTTTTTAATAATAGAGCAGCAGCAGGGGTGGGAAGTTTACATTCGGCTGTTGTTCGATCCAGAAACACACTACAAAGTTAAAACAACAATGGTTTTCTAAGAATAAATGCTTTCAAAAAGCCATTTAATGCCTCTGATTTAAATTCCATTTAAACCTGAGGGCAAATTACGGTATTTAAAAGACAAAAAAGAACAAAATGTTATTTTCACCTGCATTCCTTTTGTTATTTTCGATAGAACAGCTTATTAGTTATTATAAAAATATTTTTCAGGTTGGGCGACACGGTGGCTTAGTGGATAGCACGTTCATCTTTCAGCGCTGGGGATTCCCGGTTCGAATCCCAATCTGGGTGGAGTTTGCATGTTCTCCCAGTGTCTGTGTGGGTTTCCTCCCACATCCCAAAAGCATGAAGGTAAATTCCCCGCGATCCTCATAAAGGAATAAGTGGAAGATAATGAATGGATTAATTTTTCAGGTTAGGCAGTGCAGTTACAAAAGCAGGGGTGATGCAAATCTGCTAGTTTAAGGTCTCCCTATGTCCAAAAATTAACTGGAGAACATGGAAACTCCACCCAGATTGGGATTTGAACCAGGAATGAGAGGTGAACGTGCTAACCACCAAGCCACAGTGCCACGCTTGCTAATATATTTTAAAGCTGAATGGTTCTACAATACAATCTGGCATTACAGTTAGTTGAAGGTCAAACCATTTGCTTTATTTTTTTTGAGTAAAGCAAATGGATTTCATTCAGTAAGAATGAATTTGTCAGTTTAATTAACATATGATTCCATTTTTTAATAATACATTTGCATTCAGAAGCTCTACAGATTTAAAGCTTTTTTCTTCTGAATTGCTGTTGTGTCTTTAAAGGATTCAGACTTGTATTATATGACTTAGCAAACTTACAGAAGTATTCGGACACCTTTAATTTTAGCTGTAGGCATTCTCAGGTTAACTCTAAGAGTGCTTTCTACAAGAGCTTTTGCTCTTTTATCAAAGGTTAGAGACTGAAGTTAAATCAGAGGTCCTGAGAGGCGAAAGGTCATGGCTCTCCGACTCCAATGTAGTTCAAATAAAGATTTTTAATGGGCTTGAGGACTGGGGACTATCCAGGCCAGTCATGCTCCCCCATTCTAAACTAAATTTTGACTAAATGAAATGCCTGAATTTAATTATTAAGGTCTGGTTAAGTTCATCCCAATATTTGGTCCATATACTGCATTTGACATTTTTACTCATTCCTCTCCAAATCTGTAGTTCTTTTCAACTGATCACAGTTCAATTCCACCCAGCTGTCTCTTGTACCACATAAGGTTGTTCTTTTCTAAAAAAATTTACTTTGCACAGATATCATTTCAGATATCTAGTGACATGTGTAAGCAAATAAGAAAATGTAATGGTATTTTAATCAAGCCCACTGAAGCTCTACTTATTTTCATTATTATTGAAATGAAACTTCACTTTAAAATGCACAAAAGTATTCGTCGCTTATGAAACCCGAAAAATGTTTCCGTGCTATGAATAGATTACTGTTTAAGTCTTGATTCGGGAAAAATAAGTGTAACATCAAAGGGCTTTGGTCATCTGAGTACTGGTATCACAAAACATCGGTCTGAAATTACAGCTTTCAGTTTTACTAAACACATGCTCACAAAAGGTCTTATGCTAGGACACCTCTGATTAAATCACATGCTTTGTTTTTACCACACCACCCATACTTTAAATTTGGTGAATTCATGGTAATTGTAAATTAAAACATTTGTTAACATTAGAACACATTAACTTGTTTTCTGTCGAAAATTAAGAAATAAATAAATTAAGTAATAAACGGTGGAATTGGATTAAGGGTGCCAAAAATTTTGATTAGGATTACAGCATAAATACCGGTCTTCTATCTTACTATTGCATTTTTATTTTAGGGGTTTTGTTGGCAATACAACGCTTTTGACAAAGAAATTGTGGCTTAAGTCATGGGTTTGCTTTCCATCCATCCGGTATCTTCCGCAGATACACCCAGGACAGAGCGCCAACCTATCGTTGGGCACACACTATACTATATGGGGCCATTTTAGAGCATTCAATTTAACTTGAATCCATGTTTTTGGACTGTGGGGGGAAAAAACGAAGAACCGGAAAAAACCCATGCGGACATGGGGAGGACATGGAAACTCCATCCAGATCAGGATTCGAACCCAACGCTGAGAGGCGAATGTGCTAATGTTTGTTTAATGATATTAAAATGTCATTTTATATTTTGTATCAACTACAGAGGTGTGAAAAAGTGTTTGCCCCCTTTCTCATTTACTGTTTTATGCGTTTAGCCAGACTGGAGCCAAAAGTCTGGCGTGCAGCACTTAATGATCGTTGTGTTTCAAACAACTTACATTTTCGAAAAGTCTTAAGCTACTCATGTTATAAGATGTTAGAGATGTTATATTACTTTATAATATGGGGCAAGTACATTTTATTTTTATTTTTTTTTATAAAATAAGAATTTGTATTTAAATATTGATTAACCAACACAAAAAACTTCCAATGAAAATTTGGATTTCATTTGTGGGAGCTAGACATTTTTAGTGTTTATATTAGTATTATGTATGATTTATGTATGAAGTGGTTTTTCTTAATATATTTACTTTACAATCCACATATTTCTATCGATTGTAAACTGTCAGTATAAGGACGCTGGGACAGAAAGTCTATATAGCATAAGAAATAAATAAAGATATATATTACATATAAGACTTACATATAAACACTAAAATATTCAACAGTGGTCGCTTGTCAACACAATTTGAATTATCCATCTTAAAAACTACATTAAGTTAGATTAAAAAGTAGAACATAATAAAAGGCACAAATGACACTTCTGGAGCCAAAACAACAAAACGAGCCGTTTGGTGGAAAAGGGCGATCAGATTGGTTCCAATACTTAGTGTGATTGTTCTGAACCTCACTGTTCCCGCTGTAAAAGGTTCCCAGCACTGATGTCGAACAGGAAAAGCAAGCACAGCAAGGGCAGTCACTGTTTTTCTGTATGAAATGGTTCAATGCAGGTGTTGGTTACTGTAACAGTCTTCCCTGGTGAAAACGCACACATGTGCAAACGCACACACGCACACGCACACGCACACGCACACACACACACACACACACACACACTGCATAGTTTATCCATCATGTGCAGAAGCATCCTTCCCCTGAGCTCACATGTTATAGGCTACATAAATTGGGTCGAGCTGATCGGCGAGGAAGCCGTCACGCAGGTGCATACGCTGCTTCTCTCCGCGTGAGTTGATGGGAATCACGCCGGGGTCGACCACCACCACCACGCCAACAATCAAGTAGTGCTCCTCCAGGACCACATTTGTCACGAGGGGAACGAGATCCAGAGCCTCTTGTTCTAAGCCCTCCAGCTCGACCACCACCACCAGCAAGTTAGTCCACGTAAAGACGGCACTGCACATGAGAACGAGCTTGTGTTTATTACACATAGTGATAGTTTTAATCATAAATATATGAATACATGAGCCACAAATTTACAAAATAAAACAAAATTTCTAATATGATAACATTTAGAGTATGGTGGTGTCAAAAGGTGTTTGCCCCCCTTCCTCATTTCCTGTTTTTTTGCATGTTTGTCAAAACACATGAGTGTTTCGGAACATCAAACCCATTTAAATAGTAGTCAAAGACAACACAATTAAACACAAAATGAAATTTGTAAATAATAGGGTTTATTATTAAGGGAGGGAAAAAATCTAAATCTACATGGCCCTGTGTGAAAAAGTGATTTTCCATTAAACCTAATAACTGGTTGGGCCAAAACTTAGCAGCAATAACTGCAGTAACAACTGTAAAGAAATAAGCATGTAGTCATGCATTAAAAAAAAAGGAAGCTTCCAACTTTGTAGACACAGCTTTTTGTGCTGCAGCATGACCGTGAGTAAAGTTTGTAAAGGCGAAACCTGGAGAAACTTGAGGTTATGTTATGCAAAAATACAAACTCTACATAAATCCAAGACCTTTCTGCAATGATGACAACACTACCCACTGAGTCTCGGTGTTACTGTGAAAAAATATCTACGTGCAGTGATTTTCTTACCACTCAGCAATGCTTTTGTGAGATCTGATGACTGAGGTTTCGATGTCGATGGGGTGATAGCGCATCCCTCTGAGCTCCAAGGTCTCATCCAGTGATCCCACCACATACAACGCATCATGCCGTTCTGCATCAGAAACCCACACACACACACACCTTAAAGTTATGAATTGGAATTATTGTAACAGTGGCACATTTTGTATATTCTCATCTCTGTACAAACTCTGTGAATGGAAATTCATATTTTTATTCATTTATTATCTTCTGCCTAATCCTGTACCAGGGGCGCGATGGGGTTCCAGTGGAAAACGTCTCGGGCGCCCAGGACAATTCACCAATCTATAGCTATGCACAAACTCATTCATACAGCCACAGGGCAATTTAGAGTATTCAATTTACCTTGAATGCATGTTTTTGGAATGTGTGAGGAAACCGGAGAAAAACCCACGCAGACACGGGGAGAAGATGGAAACTGATTTGAACCGGGAATCCCTAGCACTGAGATGCAAATATGCTAACCACTAAGCCACCGTGCCGCGCTCATACTTTAATGTAAAACTTAATTATTTGTTTTGAACAAAAATACTTAATTTATGGCGTCAGAAAGGGGCCAAAAGTTTCGAGAACTTAAAAACAGAATTCGTAAGCAATTTTCTTCGTTGCACACTTTTTCGCTCGCGCTTCTCATTTTTTCGCTCGCGCTTCTCTCTATCGGCCCCTCGCGTCTAAAAAAATGAAAAGCGCAAGCGAAAAAAAAGGGAAGCGGGAGCGAAAAAATGTGCAATGAAGAAAATTGCTTACGGATTCTGTTTTTAAGTTCAAACATTTGGACCCTTTCTGACGCCATACATAATTAACTATTAGAGAATTATCAGCATGGACAGCTTAGTGGTTAGCCCATTCTCATCTTTGCAATAGGGATCCCGGTTCGAATCCCAATCTGGGTGGAGTTTCCAGGTTCTCCCCGAGTATGTGTGGGTTTTCTCCGGTTTCCTCCCTCACTTTAAAAATATGGATTCAAGGTGAATTTACTATTCTAAATGTCCCATACCTAAAATCGCCCCTATATAGGCAGTGTGTGCCCAATGATAGATTGGCATCCTGTCCAGTGCCCAAAACGTTCTCCCCTGGATGGGCAAAGGAATTCCCCTCTGCAACCAATTATCAGCATTTTGAAGTCCTGCAATTTCCATTTTTTTTGTAAATTGTATACGTTAAATTGTAAGTTTTAATTAAATTATAAATACATAAATAGTAACATTCGACAGTTTACCTCCACTGGCGTCAGTAAGTTCAGTCCTGCGTAAAAAGCCCAGGTAGCCTGTTCGTGCCCAAACTGTCTGTGTATCACCAAAACTCAGTTTGGTACAGAAGTGATCTGCATGAAGCGCCTCCTCACCGTACACTGTGTAATATCCTGTAGCATTGTGAGGACTGCTGACCCAGATCTATTAAAGATTACACAGAGTGCACTGTTAGCTTATTAATGTTCTAGAATAACCATTGAGCTTAACCATGTAAAATGGGTTACTGTAACATTATCACGAGGACACTTGCTTCTCCAAGATGAGTGTCTCCCAGTGGTCCTTTCGTCTCCGTGTGGGCGATGATAACCTTCACACCCGGCAGGATCTAAACACAAAATAATGAATGCATAGATTAAAAATGTTGTGCTGAAGAACAGGATATTAAAGTATATAATTCTCTTACTTTTCCAGACTCCATCAGGGGAAGGCTGTGCGGTGAGCCTCGCTCAACCAGACGCACCCTGTAGCGGGAAGATAATTCAGCATATTACAATGATGAAAACAAGAATGATGAGATATTAGCCTACAATAAAAAAACAGTTTAACAGATCTTGGTCACAGCAATTACATATCACATAATCTAACAATCATATTCTCCACATATTGACAAAAGTATCAGAACATATACACATTGCACATAGAAAAACTTGAATGGCATTCTATTCCATGATGGTTCCTCTTAGAAATAACAGCTGCTCATTTATAAGGATTGGATTTGTAGGGTCAGACACTGATGTTGGAGGAACTGTTAGTCACTTTAGATAAAAGCATCCGTTAAATGACCTCATGAAAACATGACTGCAACCCACCTTAAATGCCATCCTTTATTGACAAATGCATTTTTTCTTTTTACTTGAATCATTAAAAATTTTACTTCTCCAATAATCAAAACGTTCATCAAATAAAGTGGGTCAATTAATAACGTTTGCGTTACATTTTGTTATTTAGCAGACACTTTTATCCAAAGTAACTTACAAGTATCATAATTTGACCTTTGGGGTCCGAACACAGGGTTGATACAGCCCCCCTCCGGAGCAATAAAGGTTGAAATCCTTGCTCAAGTCCCAGATTGGTAACTTCAGAGGACGTGGTATTTGAACCCACAACCTTCAGCTTGATAGCCAAACGCTCTAACCACTAAGCTACCAAACCCAACTCCATCAAGCTAAACATTCATCAAACACCAACATAAAAACTATTCAACAGGCATTACCCTTCATTATAAAACGGGTAGTTTATAAAACGTGACATTCACAATAACCGACACCCCTGACCACTTTACATTTGTAAAAAGGCGTGATATGAAAAAGATTTCTAAAATATTTCATATTATTATATTCATTTTGTAATTAGGCACTAGGTGGCAGTGTTTGTTAAAGAAACTGGAAATCTTTTACTAGCGTCAGGGTTCATTTTGAAATATGCGTTATAAATGCGTTTTGAAATATACCTAATAACACCTCCTTCCCGTGGTTTATTTACAGTAATGCACGCCCTCTCGTGTCTTATTGCTTTATTATAAAACAGGTAGTTCCAGCCTTTAAATTTGATGACGTGACATTATTTACAATAATGCAAATTTTTTAACGTTTTACATTTGTATTAGTGCATGATATACAATTATCTTCCTGATGTTTTTATAAACTGGGTTCTGCAGTTTGGACGCTAGTAGGCCGTATTTAATTGTTAAAGAAACAGGAATCCTGTTACTCAGCGATTAGTGTTCCCTTTGAAAACCGGATCAAACCATTTACCAATGAGCACTAAGCCCGTATCTCGTTATTTAGTGACCAATGTTCACTTTATAAACTGGATCGATTGCGTTATTAAATGCCATCCTTTATTAAAATATTTATATTTGAAACTTTTCCAATAATTAAAATTTTCATCAAATAATATTTGTACATTATTAACGTTCAACTCAATCAAGCTGAACATTCACCAACTACAAATTGGCATAATCATTTATTGTGTGACTTTTTTTTGTTATTATTGGCTAACCAAACAATATTAATCTTTTATCAAACATTTTTTACAATTGTAATGATTGGTACTATGAATTTACATAAAATAGTTAGTTAAAAGGTAAAGAAACAAAAAATACTAAAATAATCTGAGCAAAAATGACTTAAAGCACAAAGAATCATTAATTATTTTGAAATTACATTACGATTGTGAAGTCTTTATTGAAGTCTTTATTTACCTGTCATGACGTAGGGCTCTCATATCCAGATAAACAGTGGTGGGATCAGGACCAGCCGTGCCCTGTGTGCAAAAAAGACACTAAAATGAATTCATTCAAAGACACCATTTTGAAATTATAAATGAATTTTGAAATTATACCAATAATGATCACCAATATACACTGATTTACAAACATAACTTGCAGAATGTGTGATGGCATTAGAGTTTATATATTTAAAATAAACATATTATTGAAGGTTCGGGATGGAGGCTTAGTGGTTAGCACGTTCGCTCCTCAGCGCTGGGGATTCCCAGTTTGAATCCCGATCTGTGTGGAGTTTCCATGTCCTTCCTGTGTCTGCGTGGGTTTCCTTTGGGTTCTCTGGTTTCTCCCAACAGTCCAAAAACATGGATTTAAGGTAAACTGAATGCTCTAAATTGCCCTGTATAGTATGTGTAGATGTGTGAGTGTGTGCCCAGCGAGGAATTGGCGCCCTGTCCTGGGTGTATCTGTCCAGCACCAGAGATGCTCTCCAATGGATGGACCCTAGTAAAAGAATAAGCGGAAGATAATGGATGGATGGATTTTATTATAGAGGGAGCTTTGTGGCAATTTAAATTCTTATTATGTGGAAAGAATATTGTGCGAGTTGTGACTACGGTTACATTCTTATGTGAATTTATCTGTTGAATTTGCGTTTGATGGTGCTCTCAAATGAACCATAGAATTTGAGAAAGTGAGTAGCAGTTATTTTTTCCAAGGATATGGCAGGGAATGAAGGAACCGAGTTTCAGATCTGTAGGTACTGGGGAAGACCTCGACGTGACCCTGGAGGGGTCTTGCCTTCGATGGTGAGATCAAACAAACCATCAAACAAAAGAAGGTGAGGAGGAATCACAATGCTACATTTCAGCCTTGACTTTTCAGGAAGTGGGAGAGCTAGCGATGAGGGAGTCAGTAAGGGCTTTGGCGTTTAGAGGCAAAAATAAAATGGACCTGCTTTGTCAAGTGGCTTAATTTAATTTTTTAAAAATGTTAGGGTTTTTTTGGCGTCTAGACAATATTAACTAATATTTTCAAAGGAAATATTTACAAACAATTCAGACATTGGGCAATTTCAGTATCTCTTGACCTACTTGCATGTCTTTGGAATGTGGGGGGAAAAAACACTTAGGTACGGGAAGTTTGCCACAACCGGAACCTGGGACCTTTAAACTGTGAGGAGAACACGCTAACCCCTGCATCACAGTGCCGCCCTTTGCAATAATTATATGAGCAAAATTTAAACTACTTATAGTAACCCACACAAAGTAACAAAATGACACAAAAACGAATGAATTTTCAAATAAGGTGAATATGTAAGAACCACAGTACATATACTTTAACATTATACTTTTACCTGCATCCCTGTCAAGCATGAAGTGCAAAATTTAAACTTAAAAAAAACTCTGATATCAGTAAATTAGCAGTTCCCAACCGCTTTACAAGAACAACACAACAATGAGTATACACACACAATGTGTAGGTCTAAAATGCATGAGGCAAGTCACACCATTTGCTCCAAACCTCAAAATACACACAAGCTGCATGTATTTTTCCAAGCGGTTAGCGGTGGATTTAATCTGCAGTAGCAATGAACGTACACTTAAATGTTAAAGGCAACAAGCTGCAGCCCGTGAAACATCTGATTCAATGCAACACGCCGACCTCCCCACTCAAAAAAATTCTTTAATTGAATCTAAAGTTAATACTTTTACACATTTTTATTTTAGAAAAAGTTAGTAAATCTGAGATATTGAGGAAGTCTTTGAGCACGTGATGGAAAACAGCAGCGGATAAATGGGGTTTGAAATAAAAATGGCAGCCATATAAGCAGCCCAAGCTCTCTGGATAATGGTTAGCACAGACTTGTAGGCTCTAAACAGTAGCACGTGCAAACTGATAATAAAGTCTACGATACTTACTATTAATAATATTCTATCGTCCTTATATACAATGTAAACAATATAGGCTCCTAACACTATATCAGAAAACATCAGGAGATTAATTCATGTCAAATTAAACAATCCCTTTATTTACAACAACCTAAACTTTTATTGAACATATAAGAGGTAACTTTTTTTTTCCAGAATCAGAATGCTTTAGTTGCCAAGTATGCTCACACATACTCTCTCTCTTTAATTTTGGATTAAATGCAGCGTTTTTAAAAGTCAAAGTCTCTTACACACTTACACAGACACACACAACTACATGTTATAAACAGGTTCTGTTTATAGATATCATTTCAACTTAGGGCTGGGACGATATGGCCTAAAATCAGTATTGCGATAAATTGAGCAGTTCACCTCGATAACGATAAATGGACGATAATTTTAACACACATACCCAAAAAAAAAGAACGTATAAGGGCAAAATAAACACTTCACTGCCATATTGATGGTACTATTCCCTTTTTATTGCCACATAGTTACGTGAATACTCTACAGAGAGCAGCCTCTTAAAGGAACATGAACGTAGTCGAAAAAAAAGACGAAACAAACTTTTCTTTTCATTTTTTTAATACCGAAAATATCGATATGAGCAAAATGAAGTCGGTCATCATAATTTACTGTATATCGCCCAGGTTTAATACTGGTTAAGCTTTTCAATTGTTTGCCATGTTCACTGTAACAGAGTTTTAAAGCCCTTTTTTTCATATGAGCACAGCCCTTATCTTTTGTTTTGCACTGTAACTCACAAGCTAATACTTAAAAGTAAAAAAAAAAAATCACAAAGACCACTGGAGCAGATCGTCAAATAATGTGATGTGTTGTGCGTTAGAATAATATTTCTATAATAGATCTTTAAAAGACTTGGTGGGTATAATAAATATGTTAAACGGTGAATCATTATTGATTAGTACTTCATTATATCACAGTAGCTCGTACTGCAGAGGCTTTAATCCGAGGTGACTTGCAAGCATCCCAACTTGATGGTTAGGGTCCAATTACAAGGTCAGCATATATTCAGCTCTCCTGGGACAATTTGGGTTAAGAGTTCAGGTTGGCAACTTGCTGAACGTGAAGATCAAACTTTCCACTTCCTAATTGTTAGCCCAACCCCCAAAGCTTTGAGTTACTCTCCCTAAACACAATTTGGAATGATCTGAAATTATTTTTCACTTCCAATGATGGATTTTTTTTGTCCCTCATCATTTTTACAATTTTAGACATCCCAATGGAATTGACTCCCAATCTGGGTGGAATTTCCATGTTCTCCACGTCCATGTGGGGTTTCTTCTGGGTTCTGCAGTTTTCTCCCATAGTTCAAAAACATGGATCCAAGGGAAATTGACTGCTCTAAATTGCCCCTATGTACTGAGTTTGTGCTCTGCCTCCTGTCCTGTGTGTATATGCCCTGCGCCCGAAACATTTTCTCCTCTATGGGCATGGGGAACCCACCTCGCCACCCTTGTAAAAATGGATATATTAAATTAAAAGAAGCAGAATCTGTCTTGGTCTTCCTACAGCTTCCATATTCCTGGAAAGTCTTTCTATAATGTAATACTTGGGGTGTGTCTGTGGGAATTTTTGCCCAGTCATCCAGAAGAGAATTTGTGAGGTCAGACACCGCAGTTGGATCATTGGGCCTTGTTTGAGGTCTTCTTACTAATTCATCCCAAAGGATGGGCTTGAGGTCTGGTTCTGTGCAGGTCAGTCGAGTTCTGGAACACCAACTTCATCCAACCAGCATTTATAAACATTGTTTACATTTGTTCACCTGGGGATACAGTCATGCTGAGACCGAAAAGAGCCTATCCCATCTGTTTTTAAGTATTCTTACAGTGGTTGAAATAATATGACAAGATGGTTGAGTTTAATAAATGATAAGTGGTTCATCCCAATTCCTTAAAAGTGTATGTTAAATTTTAGTTAGGAAGCACATTAAGCCATTTTCTGGAATTGTTTACACTGGTACTTTTAAAGAACTTTTTTTTTTACTATTGAATTTTTAAAAAAAATAATAAATTAACATGCATATAAACTAAGGTTTCCAGTAGTTTATCAGATCTAATGTATGAATAAATAGCTATATTGCAGCTAATGTAAAGGATATCTTATATTTTAAGGGGCTGGTGTTTCCACAATGACCTCGACTGCACTGAGCAATGCGCCCTGAAATCCGAGATATGTAACGAACGTAAGTGTGGGAAGGTGAATGGATGTTGTGCTTCCTCTACCTTCAGCACTGCTGGGGCTGGTCAGACAAAACAACACAGTGAGCCAAGATAAACAGAGGCATCAGTTTCTTTTCACCACACAGGAAGGAGGCATTACATTATTGGCGTGACTCAGTGAAGTAGGAATAAAAGGAGGGATAAAAGGGTGGGAACGTGTTTATTACACAGGTATGTGATCTTCACATGGAGTGATGATGAAAATGTTCAAAAAGTTCATTAGTAATCCAGGTTTTTTTTGTTTTGTTTTGTTTTTTTTGCAGTGGTAGTCTCTTCCAAAAGATTTTACTCACCTTTCATTGGCTGAACCTTTTTTTGCAGCAAATATGCCAAAGATTCTTTTTTGGCTACGTGCTATATTATGTTACTGTGTCAGGCCTGTCAGCCAGCGACGCTTTTAGAGACTTAGTGAGTTCTCAGCAGTGAATGAGTGTCTGTCTGATCCCATCACCATCTCCTTTTTGCACGGTCATGCACATCTTGCGCACTGGCCATGCCTTCCATGCTCATGTTTTTCCATTGCTTAGTTACTGACAGCCTTTTATTCTTTTGTTACGGTTACCGTTGTCTAATTTGGGACCTGAAAACAATGTTTTGGGTGACCAGGTGTCTAAAACCTAGGTGGTTCTATTCGAGACAAGGTAAGAAACGATGGGGATCGGCGATTAGGCACGAGACGATTATCATTTAAGAAATAATCATTATTATACGATATTACGATTATTATGCAATAGGACTGGAATGATCTGGCCTAATATCACTATTGCTGTTCACCTCGATAACGATAAATGGATGATAATTTTAATACACACACACCCCCAAAATAAAGGATGTATAAAGACAACATAAAAACTTATTCATTACATTTTTCTTTTTATTGCCACGTAGTCACATGACTACCATACAGAGAGCCCAGAGTGCATCCTCTTTAAGAAACATGAACGCAGTCGACAAAAAGACAAAATAACTCTTGTTTTTTTAAGATACTGAAAATACTGATATGAGCAAAATGTTGGTTATTGTCATAAATTTCGGTATTGGTAAATTTTCTGTATATCGCCCAGGCCAACTATGCAATGACTTAACTTTAACATAAACGTGCCAGAAATCACTGGAACAATGCAGTGTTTCTGCAGTTGGGTAATTATTGACTGTAGATCCAAAATAACATATTGATCTCAAAAAAAGACAACACTTTTGCTGAATATTTATACAAAATGTTGTTTTTAACAATAATCTGTTATATTCTGTTTAACCAAAGTTGCAGGGCAGGGGAAATCCCCATGCCCTTCCAGGAGAGAACGTTTTGGCACTGGGCAGATACACCCTGGATCGGGCACCAATCTATTGCTGGACCCACAGACTATATAAGGGCAATTTAAAGCAGCCATTTCACCTCAAATCCATGTTTTTGGACTGGGAGGAAACCGGAGAGCCCAGACGAAACCCTTGGATTTAAACCTGAATCCTCAGTGCCGACAGACGAACATACTAACCACTACGCCACCGTGTCACCCTTCTCTAAAACATAATAAACGTAAGAAACAGTGCATTAAACCTGGGATTTAAAAAAAAAAATTAAAGCTTAATTATTGCATAATAATCGTGGTTATTTCATAGACGGTAATCGTACCATCACAATCTGTAATCGCTCATTTCTAATATCGATTAGCATTGCCGCTCTCCCGCCACAGAGCCATTTGGTATTAAAGTAGCCCTTCTCACAGGTGCAATGTTTTAACCTGATTTTCAAGTGATGGCCATTGTCCTTGTTCCCGAGCAAGTCACAGCAGAGACTTCATGTTTTGTGAAAAACAAGGTGTGCCACCCATTTGTAAGTACCAAGCTACCAAATGGGACATGTAAAGAAATATGTTTCCAAATGACTGTGATTTGTGGTTGCATGACTTCATGCTATTGATGGGTCCCTTTTTTTTATCCTTTGCCAAACTGGCAGGGCAAATACAAAAGGCTTTGATTGCTATAAGTGCTTTTTTTAAAATTGCAATTATCACCTTTCGGTAAAGCAAGCAGTTTTATAGTAAAGCCAAAAAATGAGAAATGGGGATTTAAATCATGTGCCTGTGAACAGATGCTTTGTTAGTCTCTCAAATCCGTCTGGTGCTTTTAATTAAGCCCACTAGGTCAAGTCCAGTATAACCCTGCTTTATAGGCAATACTATCAGCAGGATCTGCCACACAGAGGGGCTTCCATTAGTCCTCGGTGTTTGGCCTGGAAAAAAAAACTGCAGAATGCATATCACAAGATTTATGAATGTCTAAAAGTGATGTCTGACGTTGTTTTCCGATTTCGCCAGGAATCAGCCGAGTTTGTCAGGCTGCAGTTTTTAAAAGAACAAACCAAATTCCAGCCTAATCAGTTCCACTGTGAAATTGTAACAGTTCCAGATGTCTTTATAAAATGCAGCATGACAGGAACCGAAACGGAGTTCAGTGATGTCACTTTGCCATAAAGCCCAAACAGAATTAATTGTATTCAGCTATTAAATCGAGTGAGCCTCTTTTTTATTACTTATTGAGTGATTTCCTTCTTCAGCTGGCAGGTTTGGCTGCTTATTATTTTTTACCTTTAAAAAGGCGATATTGTTTAATTGTCAAGAGTAAAAAAAGTCTTTTTTTACAACAAGTTTGTTGCAGTCAAAGGCTTTGATGCTTTAAGCGTTCTGTTAGTGTGGTGTACTCAGCAGTAGGAATTGGACAATAACTGATTTTGATTATACGCTTGTCACGGTTATAGGATTATTACGCAATAATTAACTTTTCCAAAATGGGTCCAAAATCTCAGGAACAAGACGTATTTACATCAACAATAACATTCTTATTAACAAAACAGGGTTTTTGCTAAATGTTACCACAAAATATTTGTAACAATTATAAATGAAATGAAACCCAAAAATAAATTATTATTACAGTATGTAGCTATGGTTAACTGTATAGGGGCAATTTAGAGCAGCCAGTTCACCTTAAATCCATGTTTTCATGGAAGGAAAGAGGGGGACCCAGAGGAAATTTGATCTTAGATTCCCTATGCTGGGTCCCTTAAAGTACATATTTTTAAAATTCATTAAAAAAGAATGTTTTTCTGTAAGGACAAAGTAAACTGACAAAATGTGCCGTTAGTCTAACTTTATTTTTGTTCCGTGCGAGTTCCGCCAGTTGGTCTAACTTCCACTTATTCCTCTACTAGGGTCGCTGTGGAAATCCCCCAGATACACCCAGGAAAGGGCGCCAATCCATCGCTGGGACAACACTCACTCACATATCTACACACACACACACGCTATACAGGGCAATTTAGAGCATTCGGTTTACCTGGAAGCCCATGTTTTTGGACTGTGGGGGGAAAACCGGAGAACCCGGAGGAAACCCACGCGGGCACAGGGAGGACATGAAAACTCCACCCAGATCGGGATTCGAACTGGGAACCCCCAGAACTAAGAGGTGAATGGGCTAATCAATTTGCCACCCTAAGCTCACACGATTCGTTAATTTGTCTGACTATCAGTTTTGCTGGTTAGTTGTTGAGTGAAATTTAAAATTCAAAGCATTTTCCCAACCTGGTTTTGTTTCCAGTGATAATTTTAAGGTTGCCATCTTGTGCAAATAAACAGATATAAATGTTATTCATATTCAGTTTTCTGTTTTTGTCTTTTGACATCATCAGGTCAAAAAAACAGCCTGTTACTAACTCCATATCTGGATAGAAATGGGCTTTTAAGGTGTTTTTGAGTACAAACATGTGGCGTTCCATATCTGTTTTAAAGACACACTGGACATCTGTTGGTTTCTGTTGCGCTCCACAATATGAAAACAGGCAGCTTCTGGCAAGTAAACAAGATTAGATTAATGATGTCAGTCACTACCTTTGGCGTGGTAGGCTACAGTATGCTTGTGTCAAATCGGTTTCTTGTCTTGTCTCCAAATAGCAGCCTGCATTTTCAGGTTTGGAAGGAACAGTAGATAGGAATTTTTAGGAGTTTATCATCTTCTCTAATCAGGTCTGCTCGGCCATGTTTGCAGTGATTAGCTTGATCCTGTTTCTATGTGACCTTGTTAAATTTATTCTCCTGCTTTTGCTCTAGATAAGTGTGATAGTGATGGTATGCACTTCTGATGAATGCGCTGTGCTGAGAGAGGAGGATGGCTTTAGGGTTGTTGTATACCCGCGTTATCTGTAGTTCTGATTACAGCAAAGTGATCCCGGTGGTTTTTAAGTGCCTTCTTTTGTGTCTACTGTATTTAAAAAAAAAAAAAAAAAAAAAAAAGTTTTTTGCATACTTGGACCTAACAAGTAAATCTTTGGTCAAGTTTTAAGTATAGAAAATCTGTCCCTTTTTTATGCCCCCTTTTTATGCCCCAACAATCCTTTAAAACATTCTGCAGCAACCAGTATACACTTGTTTTAGTTTTTTGCCCATTTTCTGACTAAAGGTTTGTGTTGGGCCCATTAAATGTCTGAAACCTAGCAATTTTAACATTGACCAGCGCTGAGAGGCAGAAGTGCCAATCACTAGACCAGGGGTGGGCAAAGTTTGCGACTCACGGGCCACAATGGGATCTAAAATTTGACCAAGGGGCCAGTTTAGTTGGTTGCTTCGTGGTAAAGCGATGACATGCAGATGTTAATCAGACTTCTGTGTAAAAATATATACATGTATGTACACATCTTATCAAACACTTACTGTCCACTTAGTTTGGTCCGCTCAAGGGGGTTTAAAGGTGAAGTGAAGTAGCGTGTTAAACACCATCAATGGAACGTGCCATTTAGCGGGGAAGTGATGCAGGCGTAGTGAGGTCTAATAAAAGTATATTTTTATAATATAGATTGAACAAGTTCAGCAGGCCGGATTAACGGGCCGCATTTGGCCCGCGGGCCGTAGTTTGCCCAACCCCTGCACTAGACCAACATGCCACCAATTAAAAATGTACAGTAAATATGAAAGTATTCTTTTAGGAACTTTTATGTATATAGTTTATTCTGCTCTGTTTGTAAACAAGCTGTTCCTACCTTTGGTTTAGTTTCTTTTTTTAAAAAAGGGAACATTCAAGTTCTCTCTACTTATTGGTCAGGTCTGTCTGGAGGGGGGGGGGAGCTAGAAGGCAAATGCTGTTATCTAATTTAAGAATGAAACCTCAACAAAAATGATCCTTGTTCACAGCCTTTGTAATAATCGGAATGCTAATGTGAAACTATACATGCTAGTTTGGAGGAACTTAGAGGACATGGCTAAGTGGCTCTACACTTTGCAAAGATGTGCTGCCTGCTGAATGTCTTGTTACACTGAAGATGTTTTAAATGAAATCTCTTTAATGTCTTCATGCATGCCATGACCTTTGTTTGTTATCTAGTTCAGGTTAGCAGAGGGTTTCTTATAATGGTGTCCGATAACCGACAGATTATTTTCACACCACAAACAACCTGCAGATTAGTTTGTTTGGGAATGAACCAAGACCACCTTCTCTCAAGGGTCTCTGTGTGGTTGCTTTGGTCTGTGTCAGAGGTCAATAACAGTCTTAACATCATCCCAAATGAATCAAACCAAGGGTTGAGGGAAAGTGGAAAGAAGCTGTTCTATTTAGCCAGAGTATACAACAGAGCAGGTGTGAAAACAAATTTATATAAAGGCTTGGCTTTACTGTTGGCACAGCGGACAAAGAATCTTACATCTCTGTATATTATCAAACTGTTCCAGTAAAGTTAAGTACGTATTTTTAACCTGTTTTCCCAGAGAATCAAATCACGTCCCTGACTTGAACATCTTTTAGAAATCAACTAATCTATACTTATAAAACCCAAAGCCCTCACTCGTCACTAATTCTCCCACTTCCCGACTACCTACAAGACTGAAACTTGGCACCGCCATTCCCCACCATGCGCGTGGAACATCTAAGCAGTTTTCACTTTCAAAATCCTACCGGGGGCCCACCAGGGGACCCAATCTGAAACACGGGCCCTGATTAAATTGGGCACTTCCACACATCCCACAAACGTCAAATTTGGCAGAGATGTCCAGGACGACCTCTACACTCATATAGATATCTAAAATTCCAAAAAATGGCAGAGATGTCCAGGACGACCTCTACACTCATAGAGATCTAAAAAATTTGCAATGACTATTAACAAATCTGTCAGTCTCTCAAGTGAGTCACCGTAGCAACACACAGGTAGTCGGCTAGTGTCTTTCAAAAAGGCCACGCTTTTAGCCCGTGCACGTAGATACCTCCTGCAGTAATAACAAAGGACCAATTGTCATTAAAAAATAAATAAAAACCATTGCCAAAAGTCTATGGTTTAAATAAGACTGGTTATTATCCAAGCACATTGTGACACTGCACTTTAAAAGTGACTCCTGTTAGTTTTTTGTTTTGTATCTCGTGACGAAATGCTGATTTGAAGTGTTACTTATTGTCTTTTTTAATCTCATCATCTTCTCAATAGCATTAGGCCGGGAAGGGGGAAGTGGGAGTTCCTTATGCCTATCCTATACACACTCTATTTAAATAGGGGCAATTTAGAGCAGCCAGTTTACCTTGAATCCATGTTTTTGGACAGTGGGAGGTAACCAGACCGCCCCGTTTGAAGAGAACAGGATTCAAACCTGATTCGTGCCGCCGTCAAGTGTAATTAAATTTTATTTCCTTTAAATGTCTATCTGTTTCAAAGGATGACAAGTTATGTACCAAAATGTTAAAACACTTTTCATGGAATACACGTCATGAATTTATAAACACGTGGTTTCTTTTTAACTAAACCATTTTTGTATTTGATTTTATTTTAACTCCAAGTCTAAAAACCCTTTTAATACATTTACACGGTCCGTAATTATCCAGGCCATACACTATTGAAGTGGGCATCGTCAGTCTGACTGTTTATCATTTTCTTTCCGCTTGTTGGAGAAAGAACACAGAGTTCTATTAGTTGGTGACTGGCTTTGTGATGTCATTGTATTTCAGACTCTAACCAAATGGGACTGGGTGTTCAGGACGAAGATGAGATAAGTGATATTGGACGTGTGCCAGAATGCAACCTTGACATGTGCAAGACGTTTCCTTGAAAAGCTTTCCGTCTGCCAGGATTACATGTAAGTGTTGGGTTAAACTTTTGGGGAGGGTCCAAACCTGTGGTTTTTGGGTTGACTGACTGCATGTAGACACTGTGTGGTGAAGTCAGATTTAATTTGTAGTTCTTCGAAATCTTGAAACCTCAGAGATGTCTCAAAAAAGACAAAATAGTTGCCTACATACAGCGTGTGTAGTTCAGACATGAACCATGTAAAGCTTTTTACTAGAAAAGTCTGTTGTTAATATTCATTCAGTCATTTGAATCTACTGTTCAGATGGTTATTTGCTATACAAAGTCACATGACTACAAAACATTATAAAAACCAAAGCATAAGAATACAACATTGCATGATTTACATTGTATATCCCGTCTCATTAGTTTCTGCTTAATCCTACGCTATTGACGCAGAGGGGAGGATGTTTTGGGCTCTGGGTTAGGACAGGGCGCCATTACATCGCTGGATGCCCTCACTTACATATAGGGCAATTGGGTAGGGCAACCAGAGACCCCAGGAAGACACCCATTTGGATAAAGGAATAATATTAAAACTCTTCCTCTATTGGGATTCACCAAATTCACTGAAAGGTGAACATGCCAACCACTAAGCCATTGTGTCACCCTCTTATTCAGCAAACGTTTTCCAAATATTTAGATATTAACATCACGGTCTGCAAAAGTACAAATCTAAACTACCTTCTTTAAAAAATTGGGGTCATTATATGGCGTCAAAACGGGTCCAAATTTTTGTGAACTCAAAAACAGAATTTGTAAGCAATTTTGTTCGTTGCACATTTTTGAGGTTGTGCTTCTCATTTTTGCGATTGTTAGATTTTTGTATTTAGGACCCGTTTTTACGGGTGGGCGGGATCTAGACAGTAATTGGCCGCTCGAGATAAGACCAGCCCACCCAGCCGTGCTACACATCCGGTGACATCAGCGAATCTGCGCGAAATGTGTTTTGTTTTTGAAAAATGAGTTGAGAGTTTGTTTA
>JAOUQT010045924.1:0-10955 GCA_025769995.1 Xyliphius kryptos
TTTCATCATGGTGAATTCATTCCCATAAAGGATTTTTTTCCAAGTATGATTGCTTTTATGAAGGGAGGGCTTTGAATGAATAAGTCTATTTGGCTTAAATTTGATTAAAACAGGTAAAATAATAACTTGGGCCTAATGTGCATAGCACATAATGATGTTCTTTGTCACAATATGAGATATTGGTAAAAATTGCCTCATATAATCAACTTTACGCTTAAACTTGGGTATGCGGTAGGCCAGGTACTAAAGAAAGTGAGGTATCATTAGATTTTATTCAGTTTTAACACTGAAATCTTGTAAGAATATTGAACTTATTCCTTGAATGAATGAATGTTTTATTTTCCTCGAACATTATACTTGTATACTTGCACAACGAAATTGAATAATGTACATGGAACTCTTTTATATCTGCATATATTTTTTGGTGGCTTGGTGAAATATTGAGCAGGGAACCAGCTTTTACTTCTAGTGTTAACATTAATACACTTCAGATGTATACCGTCATATCCAAGTTATTGTTTTTAAACATACATTTACTTTATTTTTACAATAAGTTACTTGGGACCTTTGGACAGAAACATTCACTCTGTTGATACTATGCATGTGCATGGTTTGAGAGAGTGTTAAGGGTTCTTCTTTTCCCTTTTACTCCTCTACTAACTGGTTTTAAGACTTGTAATTATCTCTTGCTGGGGGTGCCTGTAAATTGGATTAAAGTGGTGAGTTACAGCTGAGTGAATTACCTCCATCTCCCCACTTGGTGGGCCAGGCTTGATAAAAGTGCAGAGGGAATGGATTTGGATTCATGTCTTCCACATGAAAAGGAATGAAATTTTCCAACAGAAGGAGCTGATGTGCTAGTGGTATCTGTCTGTGCCATGTTTAATCTGCTCCTGCTCTTCCAGAAATGCAATTACCTCTGGTATCGGCAGCTAAATGGTCAGAGCTCTGCAAATAAACCCAGCTACCTGCCCAGGCCATGTGAGTGCGCTGTTTTACATAGCACAGAGTCATGCTGTCACTCTTGATTTTTTAAGCCCGAGGATAAAGACCAAATTCTAAAAGTAACTATTCTCCTCATTTATTGCACCGTATCCTGTATTTTCGAGGATAACAAAGTAATCCTCTACAACACTGATTTATTCATTTACACTTAGTTAACATCAGCATTAATAGAGATTCTATAGATAGAAAGAAGGAAAGGTCAAATATATTGAATAATTTATGATTTTCATGGATTTCACAGTCTATAAATTTAAACAGTTATGACAAACATGTTACAGTCAATGTAAAATGCATAATCGTGCTGGCTTTCGTTTAAATAAAATAATAGAAGGATTTAACAGAAACATCACTCCAAATGTAAATTGTAATCTCGGAGTGAAATATTTTTAGTCTTTAAGGACTGTATGAACTCTTGATTGTGAAGTAAGAGTTTTAACACTGAAATACTTCTCCTTCTCACATGGTACAAAATGCTTACAACAAAATGGTGTAAAACTAGACATAGACTTTTAATTACAAGATATTATATGAATGTAATTGTACCCATTAAACTGTGAATACTGGACATGTTCTTTGAAAAAAGTACTTTGTTTATATAGATAATGCACAGTTCTAACAGCTATATGACATTTTTAAAAGCTGAGACCACATTTATTTTATTTTTAAATTATATACATAAATAAATGTATAGGTGCATGAATGAATAAATGAATTATGCTATTTTCCATTATATTATATCATTGTACTATTGTTAACCATTTATATATTTTAAAGTAACAGTTGGATAATCTTACAATCTATACACAAGTTCGTCTTATTGCATATTAATTCAAAACACTGAAGTACATTAATTCAATATATCAAAGAGGTTGAGCAAGTTGGGCTGTACTTCTTTCTTTTGACGAGGACCGGCAGTCTGGTTCCTCTAGTTTCCTTTTCAAACACTGAAACATATAGTAGGGAGTGTTAATTGAGGGAGATTCTTTGCCACAAGGGGGGTTGTGTTCTGTCATTCTAAGTGTTTATATAAGATAGCAGCTTTTTTGGAGGCCTCCTCAACACTAATTCATTTAATATTACAAACTAGAAATATGACCAATGAAAAAAGATTTTCTTGTTTAAAGCATTGTAGAGAGCAAAATAAATCAGCCAGATACACAATCTGGAAGCAGATTTTAATAAAACAGTATCGCAATATATATTCTTAACAATGTATTGCTAAAAGTATTTATCAAACTCAATGTCCATATATATTTTTATCTGTGAAATCATCTCTTGTCTTCATCATTTTATCAAACAATAAAGCCATGTGATTATGCATGATTGTATTTAGTGTAAATAGAGTAACAGCTTGACAGTTGTTCTACAAATGGTTTAATGAAAACTTTCACTTAATGCATATGGCCAGAGGCATTTCATTACTTTGAAATAAAGTGGATATAGTGCAGGCTAAAATCCCTGTTGGAGTGGTACACAGGCTGAAAATGAGTCTGTGTTCTCCTGCTGTTTATTAGACAGTAGTCGCAGAGCTCTTTCATCTTTAATTTCCTGCTGTGTCATCTAGAGAGACTGATCAAACAGGGGACAAAGTGGCCCTCCATGCTCCCCTATTACACATAATGACCCCCACCCCCCTCGCTTATCTCCTCACTTCCTTTCCCTTTACCCCCCTCCTGAGGACCCTCCCGCAAGGTGAAAGGGAAAAAAGTTGATGAAAGATAATTAAATTTCCCCTCCTGCACACAAACATTTAGGAAGGTCTGTCAATAGCAAACAGTTGGAGTTTATTTCCAGCACAAGAAAGCCAATTTGCACCCCACATCATTTTACCTCCCAGTCTCCTAAAGCAACATGAAAATCTACTAACAGATCACAAAAGGATACGATGTTAGGATACAAATTGGTACGGTGGTTGTAGAATGTATAGGTAACATACAGAAATAGTTTTTACTGTACAAAATCCTAGAATGAAATAATAATTAACCCTGAGAATAAATGAAATTGCTATATCATGTTCATTGTTATCGAAATAAAAAAAATCATGAGAAATTGTTATGCTCAAGGCTATCTTGTGCATGTTGAGATACATACATCTATCGAATTAACAGGTCAGTAAGGTTGAATTCACAGCAGATATAAGACAATTTATGTTATAGCGTATTCAACAGATATTTTTACTTTCAGTATATTTTGCATTCAAGATGATTAAACTTAAACAAGTTACATTTACAGCATGTATTACTTTAATATTTCAAGCAATCACTTGCCTCAAATCCCTTATTTACAATTAACATACTGTATCTGCATATGAAGTGTTCTTTCTGAGTCTAAACCATTTTGTCCCAGGTTGTCATATGGCTGTACTCCCTCTCTAGTTGATTTTGATCTTGAAATGCGTGTAAATTTAAGGACAACAAATTAAGGATGAAGGTGAGTGATCACAATATGTCCATCCCTCCACAGCTGGCCCTTGTACACGCCTAATATGGTGTGTCTTCCTGACTCATTTCACACATTCTGATGAACAATAGCTTGAAAGAAGGTGCACAGGTAGACTGCTGAAGGTCATGTTGCCTAATGAAACTAGTGTGCAATGACTCAATCTGGAAGATATTCAGCATCACAGTCTCGAAAGACCATATTTTTCTTGTGTCTGGAGTTAGGATTTCTCGTAGTGTCTGCTGTGGCTAAGAAAACCAATCCATGTAAGGCAGACCCGGCATCAGATGTCACATGCGTAAATTGGCTCTGTTATTGTGGTGGTGTTGTGGTGTCCTGTTATTTTTTCCTCATTGTTCTCTTTGCCTTCTGATTTGAAGCCAGGGTGGTTTCATATTCTAGCATCATACAGCAGAGTGCCTGTTGTCACTAAAGGCAGTCCTGAGTGACAAGGCTGATGTTGAAGCACTTGTGGTCTTCCTAGTAGCGAATCTAAGGGTGAAGAGAGTACATGTTGTGGAAACAGTGCTCTCTCCAGGACTGCTGTGATAGTGATCCTATGCCTCCAGATTATACTCAGTATATGCCAAGTGAAGTTGGAAGGTGTTTTGCTGTTCTTGGTCTGAATATGGTGCCTATGTTTCACTACCATAGAGTACTGCGCCGATTACCTAGGTTATGTAGACCTATACTTTTGTATGGATAGTGAGTTTTTAGTTGTCTCTCTGTGTTAGTTTTGCAAAGTAAGAGGCAGCTTTTCCAATATGACCTCTGAATTCATCATTGCATGTTGGTAATGGTGGACCTAAGGTAGGCAAAGGTGCTCATGACTTCCAGAGATTAGTTTTTTGATGGTGATAGGGAAGGGGGTGTTAAAGTGCCTTGTCCTCTTGCTTCAGTTTTGGTCAGGCTGATGGCCAGTCCTTACAGGTTTTGGTGAACCGACACATGAGAATTTGCAAGTGCTCTTGGGAGTGTGTTATCATTACTGTTTCATCAGAAAACAGGATGTCCCAGATGATGAGTTGCTTAACCTTTGTTTTGGCTTTCAGACAGACAGGGTTGAATAGATTACCATATGTTCTTGTGAGGAGGTAGACATGTTCATTGATAATCTAAAAGCTTGCTGCATGAGGAGGGAAACAATTCCTAAACAAGGTGGGTGCCAAGATGCATGCCTGCCTGACACCACAGAGGATCTTGTCTGAGATAGACCAAGCAAACTCTATAATACCTTGCATGTTGGTGTGGACTGGAGGATGCAGAGGAGTTTGTGGGACATCCTTTTTTTAACCAGCTGGAAGAGGGTACTCCAGCTCACTAGGTTGAAAACCTCAGTCAGGTCAAGTAGCTCTGATTAGAATGTTTTTTCTTCTCTCTACAATTCTCCTGCAGCTGTCTCAAAGAGAACCTGTCAGTGGTAGATCTTCCTACTTTGAACCCTGCCTGTGGAAGAGGGATTCATCTATGGCAGAGAGGAAGGCAGCAGCTTTGGCTGGAACAGCTGTTTTGCTATTTTGTCAACATGAGAAGGACCTTTTGGTTTGGATCTGGAAATGTTCATCAGCAGTTTGACTCTACAGCAGACTATGAAGTGGTCTGCACTGTTAAATATACATATTTACAAATACTGTGGTATCTGCAGAACTTATGGATATGTAGGATATGTAGCCCATTCTCATACACTTTCTCAATTTTGTGCTAAACCAAGCAAGATGGCCAGGAGTAATTGTCTGCACATATACTAACATTGAAGTCACTAAGCAGGTACAGCTGTTGCTTCTTGGGGGTTTTCATAGCTGTCTCAAACTATAAAATAAGATAATGAGATGAAGTGGCTGCTGGTTCTATTATTGAATTGTCTTTTAAATCCTCAGAAGCCAGCAGCTGTGAAGACATTAATTACTAATAAAAAAACATTAATTACTAATAACTAATAAAATAAACACGATGAGATGCTGCAGATAAGTATGTCACTCTCTTGGATGATCGGTATGCCCCTCAACCAGAGTTGCAGCGTTACAAACCAGAGGAAGAATTCCAGTCAGCGGCTTACCCCGGCATGTCCCCACAATGCTCATACACCTCGGAGTAGGAATGTCAGCTGTCACCCTTCACAGAGAAGATAGTCGAGGAGTCATCTACATATGATTTGTTGGTGCAGGAGTGCCTAGAGACTAGAAGACCCTCTTGGGATCTGGTAAGATACATGAGGCGGGCATAGAGATCCCCAGCCACGTTGTCTACTGCCCCTCGACAACACGGGTGCAGGCAGAAACAGATACTCCTTTTCAGGCTTCCTCATCACACCATATTAAGAAGACCCCCTCATCTGGACCTTCTACGCAGTGGGTCCATGGTTCTACACAAATCCCTGTGGATTGCCTGGCGGCGGATTTCCCGGGCCAGCGACACTAAAGCAGTGGATCTGTTTCATGGTGTTGTCTTGTTTTTCCCTTTGTTATATTTGTTCCCTCTATTTTGGCCCCCTTCTGTTTCTTGTCCAGTAAGTCTCTTGGTTGACCCCAGTAATTGCAACCTTAAGGGGAGGCTCGGTTTTGGTGCTTCTGTTATTTTATGGTAGCAGTGTGACTGGGATTAAAATCTCTCCCCCGGTTGCACTGGGGTGGTGCCTTGCCATGTCTGTCTGGGTCTTTGTATGCCTCTGCCGCATGTCTCCGTGGGGCGTGACCGCTCAGGAGGCAGGCATGCTATTTTAATTTTGTGCACCTGAATTTTATTTTCAATTCTTATTGGCTTGTCTTTATAGAGAGGTTGGGAGTGGAATATGGCACGTGTTTGTTTTTGAGTGTGTGTGTTTTGAATGTGTGTTTGTGTCTTTGTGTTAAACGGCCTTATCTGCAGCATCTCATTTTCCGTTTTTTGTCTTCACAGTGCTGGCTTCCAAGGATTTAAAAGGACAATTCAAGATCGTAACCAGCAGCCACCTCATCCCAATTTCTCATCTGCCACCATCCTCAACCGATTTTTTTGTGTGTTTACGTTTTTGTGGTTTTTGTCATAAATAAACTCTCCCTGCACGTTCGTCTGAGTTATCTGTTTTTTGTATGAGAAGGTGGAACCATCTAGTAAGACTCTTGTGTCTATCAGGTTGTCAGTTAGTCCAGGCAGCAGGATACTGAAGTTCCAGCATCCCAGATGTAATGTTTAGGTTTTTTGATTATTTTACTTGGGACGTAATTTTACAGTTCACTGGTTATGAAGAATCCCTTAGCTTCATGAACCCAATGCAACTGGAGGCTTCCCAGCTTGATGCGGGTGGTAGCTTTCCAGTGAATTAATCATCTCTCACACTGTCTGAGGTAGCCCCTGGTAGCAATCATTCTACCAAATGTGAAAGGGCTTAAAGCTGGGAATGCTGACTCCAGTGTTGTACCTTCACTGCACAATGAAGCTGGGCAAAATTATGAAAACCTGTGTTGCCCTGGCAACAGGGATTCCTCTTCTGTCTTGATGGTGTGATCTCAAAGGAATGGTGGACCAATGCATTCAGCGTCATTTTGGCTGCAGGAATTTCGACAAGAATGCTTCACACACTGAGCTTCCTAATAGATTCCAAGCCAGGTTTTCCTCCTTAGCCTTATTTCATTCTAGAGGTTACCCACAAGCCAGCAGGGTACTATTTTTACCATAGATAGTGCAGTGGTTGGTGGATGCCAGGGCATATCCACATAACAGCAGAAGGAGACTCAGCTCCTCCTTTCACCCCTGAAAGAGGCCGGCTGGCAGCACTAGCTGTAAGCAGAGATAAGCAAGCAGGAGTACCATGCAGCATGCAACATGCACTACCTACAAGAACATATCCCACAATACAAAATATACTGATACATCACACAACATTTACAAACATAGTCTAATGCAATTTGTTAAATTCCTCTGCTGGGATAATCTTGTGTACAATCTCACCACTGTCCAGTCATTTACAGACTCTTTTTGCAAACTGTTTCTTTTTTTTAACCACCCAAATTAGGAAGCGATTCCTTTCTGATTCTGGCTCCTCTCAAGGTTTCTTCCTCTTATCATCTGAAAGACATTGCTTTGCCACTGTCACTGTCTGGATTTCTCATTATAAATAAATGTCTTAAATGAAACCTAGGCAAACTTTATATATATATATATGTATAATTTAATTAATGCTGCCTTCAATTCCTCCTCGAACAATCGAGTTTGTCATACTTACAACATTATGAGCGATAAAGTGGTTTTTGGTTAGGGATAAAAAAATCGAAGTGAAAAAAATATTTTTTATTCTGTTTTTGTTTTGGCTAAACCAGCAAGTTTGTATTTACTTGGTAAAAGTGAAGTAAACAAGATGATTTACATTTTTATCACATTACAAAAATTTAACCCAGTAGGTTATAATATTATGTTTTCCCAAAAGAAGGGAATTGTAAAACTTGTTTCATGCCCATCTTGGAATGGCAGGACTCATTGAAAAATGAGTTTTCCACTAGTATTTACAACATTGCCATGACAATCATGTGCATTCATCTCATAACTATAATATTTCTGACAGCACTTGAAGGCAGCACAAGTTATGGTCATGGCAAAAAGCCTCAAAAATCGCAGAGTAAGATAATGAACAAGAACAAACTCAAAGAAATAAAGGGAAATTGAGACATAGACTCTTTTAAAGCGCTAGGAATAGATGCAGATATTTTACAAACAAAATATTTAACATTTAAACTAACCATCAATTGTCACGGTGCTGCTATTATTTGGCAGTAGCGGGCTAACTGGGTCTAAAATCCTCCCTGGGGATGCATTGGGGCTTTGGCTTACCATGTATGTCTGTCTGTCACTGTTTACTTGTCTCTTGTGTCTGTGTGTGTTTGTGTGACAACGCCGCAGTGTGCATTTCGGGGGTGTGGATATGTGTGCTGCTTAAAATTCGCATGCAGCTGAGTCCCATTTCAGACTATAATGAGTCTGTGTTTAAAGTCAGAAATGGGGTTCAGCGGGCATTTATTTATTTTTTAATGTTTAAGTGCATGGGTGTGTGTTTTTATCTTAAACGTCTTTTTATTTAAAGTTTTAATGTTCATCTTTTTTTTGTCTTTCATTGCTGCCAGGTTCCGAGGACAGTAATTGGATTATCAGATTGGAACCAGAAGTCCCCTGATCCTTGTCTCTCATGTGTCACATTCCTCACATGATTCCCTCACTGAATGTTTTTGTGAATTTGTGGTCATAGTTTGATTTGTGTTTTTTTGTGGTAAAAGATAAATCTCCCCGCACTTCCGTCCCTGTTCTGTTTTTATATAATTGTGTTGATATCTTACAAACTGAATTAAATGTATAATATATTTGGTGGACTTATAACAAACTGAAATAACATAGTTTATATTTTAAATGCTGAAAAAAATCTTTTTTATGTTAGTAAAAAAAGGAAAGAAAGCAATATGTTAAATAGTACATATTAAAGTATCCCACAGTATTGGGATAAGTCTATGTTAACCTGTTAAGTGCATAAAAAGCAAAGACTTTCTTTAAAAATAATATATATGTCTCTAAAGAAAAGACAAATAGGGTAAACAGTAATAAATTAAAAGAAGTAAATATATGTTTTGTGTTTTTCACATGGATACTTTGTTTAGTTTTATGAAGTATTTTGGAAAATCTGTCATAGTTCTGCTGGAGACTTTGGCTGGGACACTTTCTTTCAGTTCTTTGCAAGAAAATCTCTGTATCCATCTGTATTTGTTTTCTTTCTAAAAAGTGGCCTGTTATGTAATGCGTTTTATTGACGTGCAAATATTTGGTTAGTAATGAAGTAAAAAAATATGTATTTAAAATGGTTGATGTTATTAGGAGATTGTAATTACAGTATGATTTGGAACAAATAAGTATGTAAAAATGACAAAAATTCACAGAATCTGGAGGAATAAAGGGTGAGTGCATAAGCCTAAATTGAACATTCATTATCTCATTTAACAAGCACTACAATATAGTAAAGTAAAAAAGGTATAGTATAGAAACTTTACTATGTAAGAAACAACTTAAAATTTTAGTTTAATGAATTAGTATTCCAGAAGAAATTAACAATGTGTGCTCCAGACCAGAGACAAAAATGCCATACCAAATTGTATGGTTACACAACAAACCAGTTTGTGACTCAAACAATAAGAAAGGAGTTTTGCACACTTGCAACATGAAGCAACAATCAGTATTAAATTTGTCTATATATTTTGCCATTAGTATATAATACGTATATAAAACTGCTGCTTTCTTTATTGATATACATTTTGTAATGTTTTTTCATAAAAAATTAAAAACTGCATAGAATAAATATTACACTAGTTTCCTTATTAGTATGTTTAACAATTGTCGAAGAGTGAGAGATTTTTATATTTAGACATTTTCTTGTACAATGAACTGCAATATAACCAAATTTTGGCCATCATACTCACATATTTTTGTTCATTTAAATTTTAAATGTAGACCAGTTTTTAATATTCACATTATATCAAGGTTTTTGAGAATGGCGTTCAGTTCCCAGTACAGTTAAGTTGAATAAGGCTAAAGTGCCTTTGAACTAGGCACCTACTTCCCGGTTGGACCCGGCGCTGTGGAGGCTGCTCATCGTTCCGGGCACGTGTGCTCACTTCGTGTGTGTATACTGTATAAAAGAATTAGCAAGATTATATATTGGGCTGTGGACATGAATCTAAACAACACTCAATCTCTAACACTCCATGTCTTCATGAAGATAACGTCTTTCTGGAAGGTTTGGTCATTATTGCCAGTAAAAGGAGATTATAATTCTACAATTACACAATTGTGCAATTTCTGGAAACTGTCTGGAGAAGAACTACATGTATGTTCAATTGTTAATTGTATAGAATTTTCATCCATATAGGTATTTCATAATACCATGACTTCATTATTCAACAGAAATGTTTTGGAGACTAATTGTATTCCATTAATATAAGATGGTTGATTTTTCATTTCAGTTAAATCTAGTATAATCAAAGTATATAGAGATAGAAAAATGAATAACTGAAGTTTATGGAAAAATCAGACAACACCAAGTTGAACATCGGCACACAATCTCTTTACCTTAGCAGATTTTTCACCATTTACCCTTCCACATGGTCAAAGAATCAATCCTCTTCATCAGAAAATTTAATGGGCTATTAAAAATGATTCACGTCAATCAAACATCTGTTAAGCTATCCACAGGATACCATCAGCACCTGTTGACCTTTGTGTGACCTTCATAGGTGAGCTTGGTGGTGCAATAGAGTTTCTTCTCAAGGCTTTTAGGACAGGGAGTCCTAAACAGTTTACTTATGAAAATATATCATTGAGAAGGCCAGACTACTTAAACTTTATTTCTTTCCAACCCCCTGTCTTTATCTGCTTTTAATAAAGCACCCAAAAAATCCGGCACAGGGGACAGGGAGGTGAAATTTCTCTCATCCAAATGGATTGCAATTTTCCTCCATTTAGCACCTGAAGGTAATTAGCTTGAAGAGATTGCAGAGTGA